>JAXQQM020069657.1:0-110447 GCA_034641835.2 Pinus albicaulis
TTCAATTAACATTTAAGGATCATATTGATTATGATGAGCCTCGGTCATTAAAGGAATTCATCGGGAACTTGAAGCACTGTTATGAGCAGTCAAAGATTAAGTCTGAGCCTAAGCATGATTGGAAAGGGAATGATAAGGCTAGGGGAATATGGCCTCTGAATCGAGAAAGACCTCAATATGCAAGTGAGAAAGAAAATGTGGCTCCTTACAAGAATTTTAATGCAACAGAGAAGGGAAATGGATCTCATCCTAGAGAGCAACAGAATAAAGGTAGTGGTAGGGAACCATTGCATTGTTGGATTTTTGGAAAATATCATCACAAGAAGGATTCTCCTTTGTATCATGGTGGTATACCTCATATTTATAGTTCTCACGAGGCACTGAGAGTTGGGGATTTTGGGAAGAAAATTCCTCGTATTTATGCAGAATTTGATAATAAGCAGGTGGATAACCAAGCATCCATTATTGAGATGGAAGGTAAGCTCTATGATTGAGTTGTTTCTATTTTTATTTAACCTAGATCTAATTACAGTTATGGTAGTATTGACTTGGTGGATAAGTGTGGCTTGAGTAAAGAAGTACATAAAAAGTCTTGGTTGGTGTAGTTGGCTATAGGGACTAAGAAAAGAGTTCATCGTTGGGTGATATCTTGTTTATTTGAGTTGAATGGTATGCCTACATAAACACATCTAAATGTGAGTCCATTGGGTTCATATATCATGCTTTTGGGTATGGATTGGTTGCTTCACCGCACTAAGGTATATTATTACAAGAAGGCTATTGAGTGCTTGGATGATGATGGAGAGAAGGGAATCTTATAGGGAAAGAAGAAGCCTACATCAGTGAAAATGGTTACAACTATGCAGGAAAAGAAAAGTTGCAGGAAAGGATGTGTATTATTTACGGTGCACATTTCTAGTGACAAAGGGAAGGTTGTTGAGGATGCTAAGTCTTGAACATGTATCTAGTTTTACAGTAGTTTCAGGATGTATTTCTGACAGATATTTCGGAGTTACCACCTCATAGGGAAGAAGATTTTTGTATTGAGTTTGTATCGAGACCAACGCCAACATCAAAGGAACCATATAGGATGACCACTCTAGAGTTAGTGTAATTCAAGTTGCAACTTAAGGAAATTCTTGATAAAGGATACATAATTCCAAGTGTGTCGCCTAGGGGTGCACCAATGTTGTTTGTGAAGAAGAAGGATGGTAATTTAAGGTTTTGAATTGATTAGAGGTAGTTGAACAAGGTGATGATCAAGAATAGGTATCCTTTGACACAAATTGATGACTTTTTTGATCAGTTGAAGGGAGCAACAATGTTCTCAAATATTGACTTGAGATCAAGATATCATTAGGTGCGCATCAAAGAAGAGGACATCTACAAGACTACATTCCGTACAAGGTATGGTAATTATGAGTTTGTAGGTCTTACTAATGCTCTAGATAATTTCATGTGTTTGATTAATGATGCATTGTGTCCTTATCTGGAAATTTTTTTGATAGGGTTCATTAATGATATATTGATATACTCTAAGAATGAGGAAAAACATGAAAGAACTTGGTAGCAGTGTTTAAGATTGTTGAGAGAGCATCAGTTGTATGCCAAGATTAGGAAGTGAAATTTCTTTCAGAATGAAGTTGATTACTTGGGCCATGTTGTTTCCAAGGAAGGTATAACAATGGATCTATAAAGGATTAAAGCTATCATGGAGTGGTCATCTCCTAGGAAGGTGGATGAGGCTAGATCATTCATAGGACTAGAAGGTTATTATAGATGGTTCATCATAAACTTCTCATAGATTGCCTATCCTATTAAATATTTGTAGAGGAAAGGAAATAAGCTTGAATGGAATGAGGAATGTGAAGATGCTTTGAAGAGTTGAAGCATTTTCTTACAATTATCCACTCTTGAAGATTGTATATATCAACAAAGGGTTTGTGGTATGTGAAAAATATTGCAAGACAGGACTTGGTGGAGCCTTGATGTAGGAAGGATAAGTAGTATTCTATGAGTTAAGGATTTTGAATGAGCACGAGAAGAACTATGTGACTCGTGAAATTGAATTGGAAGTTATAATTCATACTATGAAGGTATGGAGACATTCTGATGAGTGATCATAGTGGACTAAGGTACTATTTTGACCAACCTAATCTGAATATCAAACAAGCTAGATGGTTGGATACCCTCAATGTGTTTTACTTCTAGATCAGGTAAATTGATGGAAAAGAGAACAAGGTTGCATATGATCTCAATAGGAGAGTGCAGGTAAATCACATTGCATCAATGAGTTCTTATGGGACACATTTACTTGAGTGAATCTTACACGTTATAACAGCAGGGTGAAGGCTATAAGGATGAGGAGTATCATCTCACGACAAATAGCTTGGTTAGATTCAAGAATAAGATTTATGTGTCAGACAACAGTGAGGATAAGAAGCTTATATTTAGGGAGTTCCATGTTAAGTAATATTTAGGTCATCCGGGATATCAAAAGACATTGGAAGTAGTTAAGAAATTTTTTCATTAACCGAACTTGAAGAAAGTGGTGGCTGAGTTTTTTGTGAGATGTTTTGACTGTCAGTAGGTAAAAGCTGAGTGTAATAATACAGTTGGTTTATTGTAGCCTATTCCAATTCCAAAATGGAAATGGGAAGTCATTTCCATGGAATTCATTACAAGTTTTCCCGGGATATCAAAGCAACATGATTCCATAATGGTTGTGGTTGACATGCTAAGTAAGGTATCTCACTTCATTGAAGTTAAGTCTACGAATTTAGCTAACGAAGTAGATTAGATCTTCATTATGGAAATAATGACATTGCATGGTGTTCCCAAGAAGATCATATCATACAGAGATGCCAAGTTCACTTCCAGGTTTCTGAAGGAGTTGTTTGCAGGTTTGGGGACACAGTTGGCTTTCGATACAACTTATCATCTAAAGGAAGATGGATAGATAGAGAGGGTGAATAGGGTTCTTGAGGACATGTTGAGGATGTATGCAATGCATCAACAGTGGATGTGGGAGGAGTATCTTCCACTCGTAGAGTTTGCATATAATAATGGGTATCAAGAGTCCTGTAAGATGAGTCCATTTTAGGTTCTTTATGGATAGAGTTGTAGTACTCCTATCAACTAGAGTGATCCAGTGAACAACGTGTTGATTGGACCGAATATGTTGGCAAATATGGAAGATGAAATGCACGTTATTAAGAGGATTTTGAAGGCAACACGTGACAAACATAATATTTATGTAGATCAACACAGAGCCTTTAAGGAGTTTCAGGTTGGGGAGCATGTGCACTTTCACATCAAGCCAAAGAGGAGATCTTTGAGGATTGGGTCATGTTCCAAGTTGGCATCTCGGTATTGCGGGCCTTTTGAGATCCTTGAGAGGATTCGACTAGTGGCCTACAAACTTGAACTATTTATGATAGGGAAAGTACATTATGTTTTCCATTTTACAATACTTAGGAGATATGTGTAGGATGCTAATCATGTGATTGAATGGTACGTATTGTAGGTGGAACCAGAGGGAGGATTCCAACCAGAACCACAATGCATATTGCAGTATAAATATATCATGCTCTGGAACCAAGCAATAGAGAAAGTTAAAGTGTAGTAGAAGCACTTTCAACCCGACGAAGCTATGGTTGATCAGATGCAGGCTTTGTATCCTTCATTATTTGTTGGTTCAAGAAAATGAGTTTTGGTATATGTATATATATGTCTATGGTTGTAAATACTGTGATGAGTTGCATTATAAAGCTCCAATAAGCGGGGTGTTTATTTTGTTTATAACAAGATTTTATTGTGAATACCACATCAAGTTATGTTATAAAGCTCCATAGGAAATATGTTTTGTTTTTCAATGGTTTTCTAGTCATAGGTGTCATAGAACACCGAGGACGGTGTTCCACCAAGGAGGAAGGCTTTGTAACTGCCCCAAGTTATAGTTCATGTAATCAAGGTTAATAAAGGAAAAATAAGACCAAGGTCATGAGACACATATTCCAAGATAAATGTTGGGAAAACACTACAGTGGGCATCACTTTTGGTTTCTTAATGGCTAAGGAAATTGGCAAAAGAAAAGAGGCAATAATTGACATTTATTTATGAAAATAAAGAAAAATAGGGGAAAAGGAAGGTGAAGGGACACATTTTCATGCTAAAGAAATTAGAGGAAAACGAAGAAAACAGAGACATCAATAATAAAAGGCATCAGAGAATCAGTTCACAACTCTTGTTGGTTTAAATTTTGACAGTTTCACCTTGAGTCATGTAAGAAAGAGAGAGAGAGAGATCCAAGAGGAGAAATCAAGAAAATGAAGGAAAAGGAAAGAAAAGGAGATCCAAAGAAAGTGAAGGAAATCAAGGAGAAGGTTGGATGAAAAACTTCAACAGGAAGATTTTGCAGGTAACAGGTTGCATGTGTAATTTCCTAGCTAAGGTGTGAATGCATGGTTCATGTTTTTTTTTTATTTGGTTCATTTTTTTTCATTGACATGTTTTTTTTCAGGTTTGACAATGGTTTCATCCTTGCCTTGCCATTTCCTGGATAGTCATGGTGTGATGGGATTCATTTCTTGGTCGAGATTTGGATTACTAGAAGGTTTTGGAATTGGGTGAGGTGGTCTCAGGAAAATTCCCAATGGTTGGCGGTGGAGAAGGTTTTTTTTTTTCTGGGAATCCCTCAAAAAGTGGATGGAGACAGGAAAATTCCTCAAGTTATGGTGAAGGAATTTTTAGGCATCTAAGATTGGTTTTGTTATGTGATCTCAGGACCAATTTACGTGAGATCATGGTAGTTTGAGGGTGGAGGTGGTTTAACCTCTAGATTCCCTTGGTTGTTCATGTCTCGGTTTATCCCATGAGATACCACATTCATACTTGGAATATGGCACGAGGGTGATTGGTTCAACCCAATGTATGGTTGGTTGGTACATGAAAGTCCTTGGATTGGTTGGCTTTTTCATATTTTAATAAGATCTATTTTCCTATAGTGATCTATGAGCACTTGTACTTGTTATAATGTTGATTTGATGGTTGTTTTTTCATGGTTAATGTTATAGTTATATGTTGTTTATAAGCATGATTATGTGATGTGCTATAAATACGATTCTTGTTATGCTTTGATAAAGTTATTGAATGATTAATGAATGCATGGAATAACTAGTGTTGTTGTAGCTACTTGAGACGGAATTAGACCTTATTGATGATTTTTATATGAATTTTAGAGATTCATACTCATATATGCATCCATGACCTGTATCTTACATGTTTACCATATGTTTGGAAAAACGCATATCATGTTTTAGGCGGTCTAGGTCAAGTTTTGGGTTCAACTTTGAATGTCTAGAATTTTTGGCATGTATAATATGATTATGGAAAGTTATAGGAATTCTGGGAAGTGGTCTTGAAGCTAGCATATAAATCTGGCTCAGATCTTAGGACCACATGCTCAGAATAGGGGAATTTAGGCCATAACCGCATGGAATCGATCCTATGTGTGTTTTTGGAGGCCTATAACCACTCTCTTTCCTTGTTGTTCATTTAGTTGGGGTGTTATCTCAGTGAAAATGGTGTCCATCTTAGGGATTGACCACCTGGGGTGGCTTTCATCCTTCTGAGTGGTATGTGCTCTCTAAGTGTTGTAAGTAAAATTTTCGGTTTGTCGACCCCACTTCCATAACTATAATTTGGAGGTCGTGTCATGTCATAGTAGCACTCTGCTTCATATTTATCCAAAGGGATTGTAAAATAAAGAAAATGTTGGGAGGGGAGTGTTAGAAGCTCAAGGGTGGAAAGTACTCCAACAAGATTGATTTGAAGTCTAGCTATCACCAGGTTCCAGTAGAACCCATAGATGTATGGAATGCCACCTTCAAATCCAAGCAGGGCCATTTTGAGTTGTTGGTCGTGCCCTTCGTGTTGAAAAATTCCCCTGAAGCTTTTATAAGGTTGATGGATGACATCTTACATCCCTTCACCAACTTGTTCATGGTTGTATATCTGGATGACATCCTCAACTTCAACAAGGGCTGGGAAGAGAACTTGCAACATATTCGGCAAGTCCTTCAAACCCCACGACAACACAAACTATGTTCCAACTTAGAGAAATGCACCTTTGGCATGAACCACGTCCAATATCTACGTTACATCATTGATGAGTAAGATGTGCATGTGGATCCACCTAAGATCCAATTCATTCAAAATTTGACAACCCACACCACTTTAACAGAGCTTTGCAGCTTTTTGGGCATTGCCAATTTATATCAAAAGTTCGTGTTAGGATTCTCTCATATCACTTGGCCCTTGAGTCAAGTTACCAAGGGTGGAGTGAAAGAAATTTTTTTATGCTTCGAGTGCCAAAAAATGTGTTCGTTGATGTGAATCACCACATTTTTTCTGCACCAGTACTCATATTTCAAAACCTACAACAACCATTTGAAATTGAGACCAATGCCTTTGACTATGCTATGGGAGCAATTCTCACCCAACAAGGGCATGTCGTGGCCTATCAGAGTGATAAGCTCCCCCATAGAATTCAGAAATAGCCCACCTATGATAAAGATATGCATTCCATTGTGTAGGCTTGCCGACAGCGGAAACTTTACATTCTTGGGAAGGAGACGATCATCCACATTGGATCACTAACCTATTTAGTTTATACAAACAAAGGAAGTTACAAAACTTCTTCCATCAGAAATGGTCCACATATTTGGAACAATTTCATATGAACATTAAGTACAAGAAGGGCATCACAAATAATGTTGTCTATTTCCTCAGTTTCCACTGGTTATGGCATTGACCACTATCCTAGACTCTTATCGGAACGATACTTATGGATGGTCGCAACTTTACACAAATGATCCAGAATTTTCCACAGCATATTATATGTTGATGGATGACAAGTGAGTTCTATACTTCCACATCCAGTGCAATGTTGTGCCACATGGGACACCTTTTTTTTCCTTCAAGTGAGCGTTCCATGATGATTTGAGAAGCACACTACATTCGGGTCGCATGACACTTTAGTGTAGAGAAGATAGTGGCAGCGCTGCAAAAGCATTTTTATTGGCCAAATATCCGAAAGGATGTTGGAAAATATATTAGATCTTGCATTGCCCGTGTCATTGCCAAGCCAACCATTAAGAAGAAAGGTCCATATACTCCTATGCCTACTCTTAGCCAGCCCCGAGAATCAATATCCATGAATTATATGTTTGTCCTTCCTTCTACCATGTATGGCAATGAATGCGTGCTTGTGGTCGTTGACAAGTATTCTAAGATGGACATATTGGTTGCTTCATTAGAGATTTTTTGAGGTCTAAAATGGCCCCCCTAAGAAAATTGTACAACTAAAATAAACTTTGTAAGAACCAATAGGATTCAATAAGATTATGTCAACCATACGGGATGATTCAACATTTTTGGAGTAAAAATGTAAAAGATTAAAAAATAGAAAAATAATAAAATTACTTTTTCAACTCGTATTTTAAACTTATATCTCTAAGGTTTTACTCAAATTTTGAGTGGTAGTACTTTTTGGATGCAAAATTTAATTCCTCATCCAAGGAGTAACCATTTTGCATAATTTAGATGGACCCTGCTACATGAAAAATGAGAAATACATGAAAAAACATGATTGTAATAATTTTTTTCATGTATTTCTCATTTTTTCATGTAACATGTTTCATCGAAAGTATGCAACATGGGTACTCCTTGGATGAGGAATCAAATTATGCATCCAATGAGTGTCCCCGCTAGAAATTTGAGTAAATCCATAGAGAGATAAGTTGAAAATACGAGCTGAAAATGTAGTTTTTTCATTTTTCCCTCTAAAACTTGATGATGTAATCTAATCTTATTTTATTATTTCCACTATTATTTTATGGCCCATTTTAGACCTCAAAATTCCTCTAATGCCAAGAAGAGTATCACAACATAAGCCATTTACAAACTCTTTTTTGAACGAGTGTGGGTACATTTTGGGATCCTACAGACCATTATATCAGATCTAGTTAGCATGTTCTTAAGTGCATTCTAGTCAAGTCTCTAGTTATTATTGGACACCAAATTCACCAACTCAGCTGTATTCCACCCCCAAACTAATGGGCAGATAAAGATCGTCAACAAGATGATTGTGCATATACTACACATGTACAACTCTAAGGATATGTGAACATGGGATGAAAGTCTTCCCTATGTCCAACACAGTTATAACAAATCTCTCCATATCTCGACTGAACACAACCACTTTCAATTGGGCCTAGGATTTCAACCATTGTGTCCCATTGATGTTGCACTGCCTCTTGCAACCACATACGAAGAATCTACCCATGTTTAGTCTGAAGTTGATAAAGCCATGAGGTTTATTGAATGCATTTAGCACATTTTCCAGCAAGTTCACAACATTTTGGATAAATCCAATGCCAAATACAAACAATGACATGAACAACATTGGGTGCCACATAAGTTTTAGGTGGAAAAACAAATTGGTTGCATTTGCACAAAGAACACCTTGTCAGAGCTTATCACAGGTTTCAACCACTCTGATATGGACCTTACTCCATCACCAAGGTTGTGGGAGACAAAACTTTTGAGCTCAGTAGCCTCCCATTCCTTGGCTTGAAGCCCATATTCAATGTGGACTGCCTTCCGCCATACTTTCCACCATTGATGGATAAAAAAAACATTTTTGAGCAGTTGACACCAACAAATTTCAACCCACATTGCATTAAATAGGACACAAATAATCGGATCATGGAAAAAAAGATCAGTAACACTTGCCAAAAAATGATCCAACAGTATTGATTTGTCAAATTTGACCAGCTCCTGCACCAATGCAAGTTGCTCACCAGGAACAAAGTTCAGTAGAACTTTCCCCATCTCATGGGGGTACTCAACACAATGGGGACCATTGCTTCCTAAGGAGGGAGGACTAATCCAAGTGGATATTGGTGGTCACTCGTCTACTGCACTTGGACCCCCAACACTATTTTCTTTTAGTTTCTTTAATTCTAGTACAACTTTCTATTTTGGCAGTTTTTTGGGTCCTGATTTTCTGGAGCTATTATGAGACCCTAAATGACATTTTTTTTTGGAAAATGTGCCAAGCCCAAATGCATAGGTTTTGGAATTTTCAAGAAATTTTTCTATCCTCAAATAGATCTTTATAACGAGGCATCATGTGTTCCAAACGAAGATCATATTCCCAACTTACGATTATGAGAAGTTGGCATTACAAATAATCCCAACAAGGCCCACAAATGTTTTCCGCTTCATCTCCTAGGGTTAGGTTTGGGATGTTTATGGCTTTCCATTGTTTCTCAATAATAAAAAGGCCTTCGAGGCTCATTGTAACACAGTTCAAAAGGCATGTACTCGTCACATGTCTTCTTAGAGATAAGCTACTATCACCTGTGCTAATTTGTTTCTTTTCTGCATGTAAACAATTTTCAACACTTGTTATTTATTAATTGAAGTTATGCTTTTTTGTATCTTTGTGTCATTATTTAAATCCGTATTTCATTCCGTTCCTTCATAAATCTAGATTAGGGTGGGAGAGAAAGATAGATAGATATGTATGTTTTAGGGGTGATATAGGGAGACGAAGAAGGAGAGATAGAGGGAGATAGAGATATAAATGGAGGTGGGAGAGAGGGAAGAATATAAAGACAAAGGGAAGGGGGGGGAGAGAGAGAGAGAGAGAGAGAGAGAGAGCATGTGTTTGGGCGGTGATATAGAGTGACAAAGAAGGAGAGATGGAGGGAGATATAGATACAGATGGCGGAGAGAGAGAGAGAGAGAGAAGAGAGAGAGAGAGAGAGATCATGTGTTTGGGGGGTGAGACAGAATTACAAAGGAGAGTTTGAGGGAGATATATATATATATATATATATATATATATAGATGGCGGGGGGGAGAGAGACAAGAAGAGAGAGATGGGGGAAAGAGGAAGGGAGATAGACACAGATATGGAGTAAGGAGAGAGAGGGGAGAATAAAGAGACACACACAAAAAAATATAGATATTATATAGTATTATATAATATTAAAAACGGTTAACCATATAGGAAGAGGAAGTAAGGAATTTACAAAAGGTAAAAGAATTTGGATTTAGAAAGACTTGAATATTTTGGGTTTTTACTTTAATAGAAGCAATCATTTAAGTGCAACACTGATTTCTAATCCTATTTCATTAATTGCATTGGATGCATTAATTTTAGTGTAGATGATTTCTAATCTTATTTGATTGCTTGCATTAGATGCATTGATTTCAATGTAAATGCTGATTTATAATCCTATTTGATTGCTTGTACTAGATGCATTGATTTCATTGCAAATGTTGATTTCTGAATTGATGTAACTAGATGTATGATGTGCATTAATTTCAAATTAGTTATGTTAATATTCAGCATTGATTTTAGTGTACAAAAATTTATTGACGATGTGCATTGATTTCTTGTGTTATAGTTAATCAACGATAAATAAAACACACATTTTCATCTTAAATAAAGTGTTCACTAACCTGTAATATTTGCTTATTATTTCCATTTTCCATCATTCAACGTTGTTAGTCACTTTATTCAAATGAGATAATAGAAAACAACTACCATTAAAACTTACTTTGGGTTTAACACTCCATAAATCACAATGATTGACTTTGGAGAATGCTACTATTAATATTGGATAGCAGGAAAGACAAAGTATGATGTTTACTACAATAAATCGAGTTAAAGTTTTGAATGGTCTGCTATTTCAATTGCCTTTTTCATATGATCGATATGAAAAGATGGAAAACTAACATGTGCGATAATAAGAACAATAGAAGAAAATAGTTTGAGATTGATCACACTGAAAACTATTTGTAATTGACCACATTCTTATTATTCACATTGTATATCATTCAACTGTTACATTGTCACTCCACATTCAAAAATTTTATTTCATCATTTTTCATCATTCGAGCTATTCACAATCTCTATCATCTCAAGAAATTGAGGTAGCTAAACTATTTTAAAATTAAAATGGTCAGATTACTCTTAGACATATTTAACATATCAACGCACGACTGAAACTAACCAAGATCTATCTTAACCTCGTATCTATCAAGTACCGAGAGAGATCAAATCTCTCAAGGTGCAAACCTTTCCTCAAGTTTTGCATTCAAAAAAAGGTTTACACCTTGAGAGATTTTGTCGTTCTTAACCCTTGATATATTTGGAGTATAAATCTATGCTAATTTAATATAAATAAATTTATATTATGTTCATAAATATTTTAGTATTTTAATATAATGATTAAACTTTTTTGTCATTACAAAATTTCAATTATATAATTTTAATTCTAATTTTTAATTAAAAACAACACTATTTAATTAACATGTTAGGATTGCAATATTATATATATATAATTTTTTTAAACTATAAATAAATTTTTTTTTTTAATAAAATTAATATTACATAATATCAAAAAAAATTGTGTAAATAAATACAAAATTAAACAATATAAATTATTTTGATTTGTATAGTTTAATTTACTAAATTAATAATATATATTACATATTATTTTGTTTTTAATTGAAAATAAAATTTTAAAATAATTAACAAATTAGATACTTCTAATATTTAAACAATAAGATGAATGTGTTTAAAAAAATTTTAACAGATGAAAAAACCTCTAACATGATAAAAATTTCATTGGTTCACCTTCACGGTGATGATTCCAAATTTTATGATACTTTGCTTTTGTATCTGCAGGGTAGGACTATGAAATTTTGGGGCAGGACCATGAGATTTTGATGGTTTAGCCTTTTCTCTCGTGATTATCAATTTTATTGAAATATTCTTGGTAGTCAGATGAAAACAAGGGTTGTCCTGAGAACACATTTATGTTCTCTAACTGTATTTATTGAAATATTCTTGGTAGTCAGATGAAAACAAGGGTTGTCCTGAGAACACATTTATGTTCTCTAACTGTTGTTCCACTAAACGTTGCTAGATATGTAAGTCTAAAATTTAAAATGTAATTAAAATTTATTCTGTAGATCATTAAATAACAGTTTGCATAGTATTAAATGTTTTTATGTTACAAAGCATTCTTAATGGGTTGCAGATAAGACATAAGTTTATTACCTTCTTTAAAGCTCAACATTTATAACACCATTAAAATTCAATTGGTAAAGTAATAAGCATTATTTTTTTTAATTTTGTTTTATTTAAGCAGCTTTTATATATATATATATATATATATATATATATATATATATATATATATATATTTAGTGTTTGATTTATAAATTTTTTTAAATTTTGTTAAATTAAAAATGTTTTTAAGAGTATTTAAATTTTATAAATTAAATAACTTAAATTTATAATTTCAATTTCAATTTCTATTATAAAATGAAATATTTAGTTAATCTCATCAAAACATTAAATATATAAATAAATTAGAGATTTATTTTTTATTATTTTTTTTAAAATTTTATATTTTAAATGGAAAATGAAACCACCTGTAAAAACAAAACTTACCTGGAAATATAAAACTGTGACACCTAACCTTACACAACTTGATGATAAGTACTATCAGACAAAAACCAACAACATTTGCCCTTAGCTTAAACTCAACTTCAAAAAGATATATTGATATTTGGCTCCTATCAGTGCTCCTACCAATCTATGCTGATACTTATCTGTGCTCCTGTTGTTGTTGTTTTTCAGTTCATTAAATTCATATCCTTTCAGCAGCTCGCTCTTGTCTTTGTCTGTACCCATCATCTTCGAATTCGAAGAAGCCATGACAGAAATTTCTCACTACCAGGAACCCATAGTCTCCAGGAACCCGCTTTTTTCTTGCATAATGGTAATTTCTCTCCCCTGTTGTTGTCACAATTTTGAAGATCCAAAGTTATGTACTGCATAACTCTTCAATTTCTGTCTGATCCTTATTGATCATGTTATGAAAAAATCAATTTACTCCGTCCACTACATTGATCTTTCAACATTGCTGGGAAGTGTTTCCTTTAAGCTAACAACTTCGTTCCTCGCTTGTTATAACTTTGTTCCTGTAAAAGATTTCTGAAATTTTGAATTAGATTTTTGTAAAACAGTTATTTTTAATTTTAATTTTATATTTCATTGTAAGGTTTAAAATTATTATTATTATAATTTCTTGTTATAACTTTGTTCTTGTTATTAAAAGATTTCTGAAATTTTAGGAATTTGACTTCTGTGATCCATAAATTATGTATCAAATCTTTCCGTGAAAATCACATTGGAGAAATTTGTGTCGACGGGTTTCGAACCAGCGAGTGTGGTTCATCATCTTGTCTTGATGATGAACAAGATGATGAACCACACTGGCTGGTTCGAAACACAAATTTCTCCAATGTGATTTTCACTGAAAGATTTGATACATTTATGAAATTTTGAGTTAGATTTTTGTAAAATAGTTATTTTAAATGTTATAATAAGTTTTAAAATTATTATTATTATATTTTAGTTTTTAATTTTTTTTATAATGATAATAATTAGAACAGTTATTTTAAATGTTATAATAAGTTTTAAAATTATTATTATTATATTTTAATTTCAATTTTTTTTTATAATGATAATAATTAGAATGTTTATTCAAAATGTTAGAATATTTTAAAAACCTTTATCATTTCAACTCAAAAATATATTTAACAATATGATTATTTTCTTAATTATTTTGAAGTTAATTAATTATTTTAGATTATGAAATTTTAGTGATGAAATTGAATGTATAAATTAATTTAACTAATTACGCAAAATTAATACATTCTTAAATAAGTTTTTACCAAATTCCAAATCAATATTGAAAACTATTCACAATTAAACCCAAATTACTTAATTTTTAGTGATGAAAAACCATAGATCATGACTTTATTTTGCTGAAAAAAGATGATTGTGAAATATTTTTGTTTGTTTGTTTGGTAATGTGGGTCTTACATGATTGCAGGCTAAACTTATTATTTGCAAAATCTCTACCCATTATATCTAAACGATCAAAATCACTCAAAATACAACTCTTAATTAACCTTTAAAAAAAAAACAAAATTATGACGTTTTCATCATGATTCACCTTCGAACCAAACCCCATGGACTAGGATTACTATGGGTTATTGCGATGGCAGAAAAAAAACAATAAAAGTCGATGACGACACATTTTATTGCAGAGTTTCCTCCTGGCGAAGAATCATATGACGGCTGGGTTGATGACTGTATCTGCAAACTAGTGGGCTCCACATTCTGAATTACAGAACGAGCAAGGCCGGAGCCACCATGGTTGTCAGGATCTATCACGCCCTCGGAGATGCCATTTATTTCATGTCCACCTTGTTTTCTCTCGCCAAGAGAGCCGACAATCCTGATCTCCCACCGACATTTCTTACTGTCAATCGTAGGAATTATAAAGCCGTAGTCTAACTAGCCAGAGGAATCGCCCTGAAAATCAGCCTTCCTTATAAAAGCCAGCCTTCTAATTTTTTTAGCGAAGTTTATTTTACAGTCCATCCGCTCATAAATACATGAGGCAAGAAATGCCCATATTAAAATTGAAGTAGATACATAGTTCTGTGATAGACATTTTCTACCTCATATTTATGAACAAATGAACTGGAAAATAAGCCTCCCCTAATTTTTTTGTCACAAGTACATTAACCAAGTTTTGTCAGAGTACTCTGGTATATGATGTTGGTGGTACGGTACACACTGGTTGATGTGATGAGCTTTGTACCCAGAATTAAAGGATGGATTCATGATAGCAGGTTCCCAATTGGGGGACCTCCTGGAGTGGAGTATATGCCTGTTGCTCTCTCTTCTGCTACTTTTCCTGTGGAGGATATCAAATAAATCAAGACTGATGCAGGAGTTATGTGATTACTGATTTTTTTGTCGATTGTTGTTTGAGGGAATATTTTGGAAACTGAAAGTCAGTTTAATTGTTTGACTGTTTTAAATTTTAAGATATTTCTTAAATTTACAATCTAAATAAAAAAATATTTTATATAATTCCATATTCTTTTTAACGATAAAGTTTAAAATATTTCTTAAACGCTTAGTTTAAAAAAACAGCAGAATGGCTCAGAATCCGACAAAGATTTTGAAAAAAATTGGCAAAGATTTTATCAGAATCTCGTTTACAGTTGTTAAACTTTAGTATTTTGAGTACCCTAAAAATTTTGATAGTGCTAAATCCATTTCCACTATCAAAAATGGATTCCAAACACTCCAACTACCATCCCAACTATTCCACATGCTAAATAGACAACTTCTTTCCTAAATCTACAATCGGCATAAAAATACACTATATAATCACCATATACTTGCAACACTAATTCATATAGCCTAATTCTAATTCTAATGGATATGTAATTTAATACAAACAGAAGTGAATACTTTGCAATCTATAGACAGGTCCATTAATTAACTTCCATCCATTGATCTGTCCATCAAATTCTGTCGATCAAATTGTATCTTTAACTTTTCTATTATTTATCCTATTCTGAAATATTTCAAAGTCTATAATCAAATTTATTATATAAAATACATTATTATCCCAGTTTAATTTCTAATCTGTTTTGATTCTTTTCAATGGTTTCAGTTAGACATCATCATAGTTTACGAGATGCTTATGAAAAGAGATTCGAACAGTCAAAGCATTGTGCTATTAGACAAATGAAGAGTTCAAGACTAACAGCGTTATGGATTTCAGGTTTTTCAATATTTTTATTTAGTTTTTATCTTTGAGATAATGCCTCTCCATTATTAGGCTTATTTAGTTTGGATTGGGTTGTTGAGGAAGTTAAGAGATTCTCTCAACTTCTCTTTAAGATTAGGATTAATTCACCTATATATATTTGATGTATATCTAATTATTTGAATATAGAAAATAATTATTTTTGTGTGAATGTTGTGCGTTCCTGCTCTCTCACAATTTCTAATATGGTATCAGAGTCTCTACTGGCTTAAATCCCTCACGGGATGGCCAGGAAGATGTAAGAGCCATAGATAGGATTAGTGCGTGTGTGTAGAAAATTATTTTTTTTAGAAATCGCTGTAAGTTTCTGCGCTGTTCGCCGTCGGCTTAGAGTTTTCTCTAACGCGTGATTGCTAAAGGAGGCCGAGTTTAGGTCCCTGAGGGGCCAAGTTCTGTTACCCCCAGTCGAGTTCATTATTCTTTCTGGAGGACAAGTCAGTCAATTGTTTAGGCAGATCGTAGGGTCGAGTTGTCTCATCTTCACACAGCCGAAATTTCTAAAGAAAAAGTGCTGAATCATTGGTTCAGAAGAATGCTGAAATTGTCAATACAAGGAGACGCCGAATTGCAATCATCATAAATTTCAGGAGAGTCAAATTTCTAATAGCTGTTCTCATGTTTTTTGGAATGGTCGTCGTGGTATCGCTCTTGGCACTGGACGGAGAAGCAAGAAAGTTATTTTGCGGATTTGCTGCAGCATTCTTCTCCATATGCATGTACGGGTCTCTCTTTGTCTTCCTATGCGGCACCTTCTGGTTCATATTCGGCCTCCTGGGAAACGATCCATTCGTTTATGTACCAAATGGGGTTGGAAGTGTGCTCGCAGCATTCCAGTTGATTCTGTATGTTATTTACCAGGACTGGAAGAACCAGAACAACAATACAGCGATAGGAGTTGATTACTTCACCTCAGGGATCCTTTCAAACGAGACTTTTACCTTTTTAGGTTCGTCAGTCTACCAGATCGTGTTTGGTTGCGGCCAAACCAATGGAGGCCACTTACCACGAGCTGTAGGGTTTGGACGAGGTTCTTTATCCTTAGTTTCACAACTTGCTTCATTAGGGTTCGGTAATAAGTTTTCATACTGTCTCCAGCGTTTTGACGAACCTTCTTACATGGTCAGCCCTTTGGTTATAGGCGACAGTGCTACCATGAATGCCGATGTTTACAGTTCAACTGCTCTTATGCAAAACAGCGCGCATTCAAGTTTATATTATCTTTCGTTGGACGAAATTAGCCTTGGAGGTGAATTATTGAATATCGATGCTGGTACTTTTGATATTCAAGATGATGATTTCTGCCATTCACTTTCCACAAACCGATGGCTCTGCATTGGGACTAGACCTCTATTTTGACATACATCCCGACCATCACTTTCAGCGTTCCTCCTATCAATTTCCGACTATCACTTTCACCTTTCAGGGAGAAGATTATGATTTGCAAGTGTGTGAAATATAGTGTGGAGTGCCTTATATTTATTGCTATGAGATTTATGTAGAAGAGAACCAATTATTGAACAAATTAACATTATTTAAATTAGTTGTTCTTGACGTCCTACAGGGACGAGAGAACAATTGGCTAATTTGATTGTGTGAATTTGTTATATGCTGATCTTGTTGTTCTACGGGCCAAGGAGCATCAGTTACAGGTTACAGTATGATGTGAAGCAGGTCAAGTTGTTAGATTAGCTCTTGAACACATTCAGTATTCAGACCATTTGCCTAGCTACTGATGGATAGCCGAAAGCGAAATATCTGACAGATGGTGATTGGTCCATAGGATGGTTCATCACTTGTCAGCTCTATCGCGGAAGCCCCGACGAGCCGAGTTGTCAATACTGTTAATCTTGCAAAGTTCATTATTGTTGGTCAGAAACAAATGTATTTTAAATGGGTTGATTGGTAGCTCGAAAATGGTGGAGAAAAGAGCGTTTCCTATGAGATCTCAGAGTGGGTACAAATGTTAATGAAGACCAGGGCAGACAAATGTTTGTATTAAATTAGTATGTTCTCCATTTTTGTAATGTAGGCATTAAAGGGGGGTGTTTGAGATAATGCCTCCATTATTAGGCTTACTTAGTTTGGATTGGGTTGTTGAGGAAGTTGAGAGATTCTCTCAACTTCTCTCTAAGATTAGGATTAGTTCACCTATATATATTTGATGTATATCTGATTATTTGAATATAGAAAATAATTATTTGTGTTTGAATGTTGTGCATTCCTGCTCTCTCACAATTTCTAATAATTAAATGGTTTATAAGTTTTTTATTTATTTATGGGACAACAAATCTGTTTTAGTGTAGAGATTTGATAAGATTATATATATATATATATATACCATTTTTCTATATTTAAATTTATAATATCTTTTTCAAAATCTTATTATATGATTATTAAACTTATGTTTATTGCATATTTCAGGAATATCTAGGAATTGAATTTATAACATTTTTTTTATTTTTAAATTTGATTATATGATTGTTAAACTTATGTTTATTGCAGATTTCAGGAATATCTAGAAATTGACAATCAGTAGAGAGGTTAACTGTTTAACCTCTCTTTTAACCATCAGATTCTAGGATATTCCCCTAATCCACCATCCATATCAAAATGCCCTTCTATAAACTCTTAGCAAAATGTACATCCACCAAATTATATTATAATTCACAGATTAAATTCACAGTTAAACTAAATATCAAATTAATGTATAAATTACTTTTATTTGTGGAAAAAAAAATCTATTCATTATAAAAAAATCAACATAGAAATATACATACACTATCTCTCTAAATTAGAAACTGTGACCTTTTTCTAAATTTAAACTTACAGTCTCTTAACAAAAGCACATCAACCTCAAACTATACAATTCACACCATCGCAATTCAAATACATTTGATTCATTTAGCTTTGCTCAGACACACATAATACTTTGAAATCTAAAACTGTGCAGAACATGGAAGAGATGTTAAGGCCAGAAGCTCAAGTACCGTGGGGAAATAACTTTGGTTTTTCACCTTTGCGGGTACCTCCAATGGGAACGCTCAAGAATCCTATGGACTTTGTGAGAAAGGCAAAGCGGAACATGGACAGACATAAGATGTCTTTCGGGGTCTTCATCAATGTCCGATTACTGAAATATCTAGGAAGGTTTAAAGAACCGCAGGTACGTTCAGTGTATTTATTATCAAAAGCTCCACTGGATTAAACGTTAGGGATTCTTGATTCACAGCTTGATGCAGGAAGTTTTTAAAGATTTTTACAATAGTATATGTAATATTGATTGATGTTCTATATGATTGGTTAATAGAGAAGATGGTTAAGGTTTTGTAAATGAGGTAGTAAGTTAAGTGGGTTTGATTGTGAGAAAAACTTTACAGTTAATCTGACTTGAGTTAGAAGTTATATGAGATGGGTGACTTTCCGGGAAATCTGGTTACCATCAGTTACTACTACCTATCATAAAAATGGTCATAAATAAATTACATAAAAATAATATCTAATATAATGCACTACTAAAACCCCTCAATACTTAAAAAACAATTATTTACAATCCAATAAATAAATTTTCCGCACCTACCTCAAGTTCGTTAAATTCCTCCCACCACTTTCATAAATTCCTCGTAACTGGTGTTTTACATGGTTATCTTTATTCAATTTTAGATTTTGAAATATGTTGAAAATTTGATAAACAAAGACAATGTAATTGTTTCATTTAATTTCACTGTTGACTTAAATTCACTTGACAGTTGACTTAGCTCTGGTTGGTCAAATTTAAAGCTAAGAGAGTGATGTTAACTGTTTGACTTGATCTCACCATTGAAAGATGTTGAAAGAGGAAGTCGTTCATGAGGCTCCAACGTCTGTATTACCCTCAAATATCTTTTATCTCTAGATTGGAACAGAATTGGCTTGCAAAGCTCATGAAGCAGAAAACAATTCAAGAACCCATTAAGTCAGAGGGGATAATGCCTCCATCCATACATGGCTTTACTCTCCCTGCTTCTTTAATAGGGGACTGCATCGTTTGTCACCTCAAAGTACCTGGAGACCAAATTTAGGCAGATCTAAATCTTCAATATAGGTTTTCAGTCATTCAAGGCGGTTACCGGCCTTATCAATCTTGAGAATTTTCAGAGGTTGGGATTCCACAAATTTGAAGGCGATGTGGAAATCGATACATTAATTCCATTCACAGACCCTAATGGATCCCACTCTCCCCAAGCTTGAATTATATAAAATGATTAACTTGTTTTACACATTTTTTTTATTAATTTCTATATAATAAAATGATGTGAATTGTATTTAAATTAAATTAAATTTAAATAATCATTCAAATTTTTTTCTTATAATTTTTATGGTTGGAAGCATTGTTGCGTTGAAGACTAAAACAAATGTATATTTTTCACGTAGAATATACAAACATTTCTCGCAAAAAGAAAAAGGAAAAATGTGGGTTGCATATATAGAAAGTAGATGAATCTCAGAGGTAGAAGATATTCAAAGGACTCATATTTGCTTTAGTTTAAAATGAGAAACAAAAAAAATTCATGTATGTATTTATATTATATATTTATTTAACTATGGATCTATATGCAATGAGAAGGACTCTATCTATTATGTAGTGAGAGGAAGGTGTAAAACTTTTTTCAATTTTTGCTCATTCTAAATCAAAATTCATTTTGACAATTAAAAAGATTGAAGTATTGTACATAGTAACTAAGATACTATTGAAATATGTTAATCAAGATCCATCTTAACTTTGTATTTGTCATATACTAAGAGGAATTAAATTCGTGGATGTGCAAACATTTCTTTAAGCTTTTCTAATTTTAAAAAAGTTTTCACAATGATGAACTAATGAATATACATTCTTTTATTAAATATTATTTTTTAAATACCATGTGTCAACTCCATGTTAAACATTGAAGAAATCACATGTATTCAACTTAATTATATAAATATATATTTTTTTATTTGAATTCTTTCTTATGTGATCCATAGTTATTTTCGAGAGGTCTTTGAGTTATAATCACAAGATCTTTGAAAACTATATATTTTATTATTCATTGACATATTCTTGAAATACACATACATATAAAATTTAATAAGGTTTTACGGAAAAAATAGCTAAAACCCATTACAATATTAAAAAAAAAAAGCTAATCGTACAACCTAATTGATTAAATATTACTTCATAAATATAACATACTTTAGGTATACTATAATCTATCTACCTTTGAAATGTTTCTTCCTTTAATCATGGATGGATAAATTGAGCATAATGACTAAATATTTCATCTTCCTTGGTTTTTTTTAGGTTCCTCCATTTTATATGCACTCATTGTCCATTGATTTATATGGTACCATATCTATAGTAAGGTTCATGTTCACAGTCTTATATTGAACTTCATTTGTGACAATATTACCATTTTCTAAGCAAAGTGAAACTTTGTTGTTCCTTGGCCCTTCCAAGAATTATCTTTTCTTTCTAATGGTGGCTCTACATAGTCAAGAGATTTCTCCAAAATTTTCTTTGTTTAACTATATCACCCATGCTAAATTGTTTGTGCAATATGTGATATTATAGAATGTGTTGTAAGAATGCAGCCTTTTGCTCAATTCCCACCAAAGAAACAGGTGTACCTGGGACTCTTTTTGTATGTACAATTTTGTGTAAGCTCGACAACTATCTCCAACTACAAAATTGTCCAATTCAAGGATGTGTATGTGTTTCCTCTTATTTGCTGAAAAATATACAATTATGCCCATGTATTTACATTTGATAGTATCATATTTAACTATTATAATGGTTATGTTTCTAGTATCTACCATAATCTTGTATGTAGACATAAATCTTGAGTTATTTTGAGCGAACATGAACTGCCATATCTATTATAATCTTGAGTTATTTTCTACAAAATTTTTATTAGATATTACTACAACAAGAAGCACTAAAGCTATTGTAAAAGCATTGTTAGTTTGAACTGCATCTTTAACATATTTCATATACCTTTCCTGCAACTCTATAATCTTCCTCATAAAAGCAGGTTATTGCATGCCACCTATATCCTTTCTCTCTTTATGGTTTGCAACATCTAATTATAGATTCTTTACTATATTATTCTTACTTTTGTGGTTAATTGTTCGATAAATTTATTTGAAATTGGCTTTAGGACATTAAATATTTTACAAATATATATAATCTTATACAAAAAAAATTAGTATATCCTTGAAACATCATGTTTTGTCCTTCTCTAAGCAAGGAAATGTAGCTTGAATGCTCATTTTCTATACACTATATTGGTTAATGTAAGAATTTAGTTCATTTCATATTATTTCTCATAATCTTTCTTTGTGGTTAGAGTGCAAATAAATGACAACTCTATTCTCCTAACATTTCAAATAGTCTTCACCTTTCTGCAAGAGTTAGGAAAATAGTCCATTGCAATCCCAAAAATAGCCTTTCTAGTTTTTTTTTTTTGAGAATCTTCAAGTATATTCTCTTTAAAGTCATTCTTATACAAATCTATTATTTCATTCCTTACAATCTCCACAAAAAATTAAAACAATCTTTGATAGAGGATGATCAATTTGTCGTCCCTCACACGTATTATGAATGAGGCTCGTGACTACATTCATCACATTAGGATTGATTTCATAGTATACATGCTCAAAAAAACATATGTGGTTTATATTTTGTATTTTCTACATTACTAGTAATGATTTTCTTATTCTTTGCTTAAAAATAAACTCTCTTGTTAGAGTTTACCTTATTCTACTTTCTTCCTTGCTTCTTCCTCTAGCTTTTCTTTTCTTGCTAGTTTAAGGTTCTCTTTATCCTATCTCTCATATTTGTCCATTTCTTTTTGTTCTTATTATTTTCTCATCCTTTCTAATTCAATTTTGTGTTTATTTTTCCAGTTCTTTCTTATCTCTTTCTACATTAGCTATCAATATTTGTCCCTCCTTTCTCTTTCTCTTTTTTCTTTAGTTTTGTTTCTAATTTATTCTTCTTCTTTTCTCCTACCTCTCTCTTCTTATTCAAGTTTTATACTAAGTTATTCTTCTTTCATTATCATATATTCTTCAATTTGTCTCATCTTCCTCTTCTTATTTTATCATTATTTTAGCTTCTACTAATTATCGTTTTATTGTTTCTATTTTCTCATCAGATGATGAACCATGGAAGGAAGAAAGATATTTAGATTTTAATCTTAGTTATACTTCATCCCAGTCTACAATGTTTCCATAAGTAATTCATTATTTCACTACTCATGTGTATATGGGCAATTCATGGAAACCATTTCACAATGTTTTACAACAAAATAAAAGGGGTCATGCGTTTTGAACTAACCTTATGAGAATTTATACTCAAGCATAGTATTAACCCCTTGTGTTGCTTGCTTGGAATTCAATAATCCATAATAATCAAGGTTTATGTTGTATGGAATAAGTATTTTTCCTTGCATCCTTTGGCTAATGATGTATTAAATCCTTTGAGAATAGTTGATAGGAAATCTCTCCCAAGATTAGAATATTTCAGATATTATATTTAGGCAGGATATGAGGAGAATTAGTTAACCCATATATTATTAAATAGGTATAATCCTCTCAAAGATACCAAATTCCAATGTTTTTTATTACTCTCATGGTTTCCTTGCTTAGTCTGTGGCATTCTATGCAAAATATTAATCTATATAAAGGTTCAAGGAAGAATTTGTATAGTCTTAGCATAATTTTTCTTGTACTTGTTTTCCCATATCATTTGAAAATGCACATGCATAAAGGTTTATAACTTGTTCCAGTTTTAGTTAAGTCTGGAAAATTATTAGTAGCATAGATGAATCCATATAAAATGTGTGAACAACCCCAACTTTAACACCAAATTCTTGTGCTTTTTATATTTCTCTATTAAGGGAATGAGATAGTATGGTAGCCTAATTATATACACCTTTGATGGTGATCACAATGTATGTTAATGGGACTTATGCATCCTTGAAATGGATAATTTCTCTCTCTATATAGTCTAGATATTAGAGGCATTATATAGATGTAGTAGTCTCTTAGCTTTACCATAGCATAAATTCCATCTATCTTTCCAAAGAATCCTTTGTCTTTTACCCACTAGCTAGTGAGGATATTTTTGATGTCATGTTTTCTATAGAACTATTACATAAATCTTGTAATCACATGCTTTTCTAAATGATGTAGTTTATAATACTTATTTAATTCTGAAGCCTTATAGGAATCTTCCTTTTCATTAAGTATTTTTCTATGCTTAGTTTACATTAGTATGTGAGATAAGCCACTCCATTTCTTTTGAGCTAGGAATTATTGGGGCCTTTTCTACAATAGGATGAAGACAAGATCTTTCAATTTTGATAAACACAAGGTCATCAACATTTCTCATGTTTGGATCACTAGGAGGGACCACATTAGGGTAATCCAATTCCATAATTCTCTTATAAATTTATGCCCATATTTTAAAAGAAATTTTAGTGTTGATTTGTGATTCTATGTCTTTGTACACTAGACTCATAAGTTCAATATCTAGTTTTGGAAATTGAATCATATGAATAAGTTGTTCAGGGATTGATCCACTTAATATCATCTTGCTCCACAGATTATGTGATATGTTGTTTTCCTTTAAGGTATTTTTTAGATGTTTTCAAATTGAAACATTATGGAGGCATTGTATATAAATAAATAAATAATGAAATTGGCATTATAAATTAAATTTCTTCATCTGGTAGCTTTTAAATTCACATAAAGAGATTTCATCGATTTTAGCAAAACTTGAAATAAAGAGTTAAAAAAAAAATACTTAGTAGAGTCGACTAGATTTATTGTAACTTGAAATTTCAACTTGTGTTAAAGTATTTTAAACCACAAAGCCAACAATTAACAAAATTCATCAGCAAGAATTATATAGAGAAACCTAAAGCAACACTCTAATAGATAGAGTACAAAGGACGATGTACTATAAGAAAAAGATTCAAATAAACTCTAACAAAAATATAAATATCAGTTTAGTTAGATAGAAAATTTCAACAAAGTAATGATGAGTGTGAATTGGGTGAAATTAATCGGTATTATTGAAAATTGTTGAAGTCTCAATCACAATAATTTAAATAAATATAAAATATGATCAAGTTTCATTAGATTTTCACATTCATACATAATGTGACATTTCATCTACCACATTCAAAAAGAGTTATGGTGTTGGTGTAACATGCACATTATGTAGCCTAAACTATCCTACATTTCCAAACCTTCAAGTGAACTTTTTATTTTTAACCCTTACTGCTTATAGTATGTATACTTTTAGTAAGGGATACCATAGTAGTATGGCATGTGACAATGGCTAATCAATAATATGAACATTTCTTATCCATTAATGCACACTTCCTATTATATATCCACGATATACACAAGTTCACACCTCTCTTCCTATTTATGGGACAAACCTTATCCAAAACCTTCTCTTGTTCCTTTATCTTAGGTAACCTTATGCTTTGACTTTTAATACTATTATTGGATTTTTTACAGAGTTCTTAAGTTGGGAGTTGCATGTGTAAATTCTTACATCAATTCTCACTTATTTATGGCCCATCATATCCTTATCCAGTTGTATTATTGACTTTGACTCTATTTTAGACCTATTAGGGAAAGTTTGAGGTCCAAAATGGGCCTATTAAGGAAACTGATAAAATAATAGTAAAAATAATAAAATAAAAGTTATGAATTTTTAAATGAAAAAAAAAACAAAATTTATTTTATTTTCAACTTATATCCTTATATATTTACTGAAATTTCAAGTGTGAGCACTCATTAGATATGGAATTAGATTTTGCATTGAACGAGTTCCCACCGTGCATACTTTTGAGACCAACATCGAGAAAATTTGGAAATACATGGAAAAATCATGTATCTACTCAAAATTATGAAATGTGGGTATTCATTGGATTCAAAATTTAATTCCAAATCCAATGAGTTCGCACACTTGAAATGTGAGTAAACCTATAATAACATAAGTCAAAAACACGATTAAAAAATGTATTTTTATTCTTTTCCCTCCAAGAATATTTACCCCTAGGAATACATCATCATCTTGAATCCTATTGATTCTTTTAACATTGATTTTGTGAGTACAATTTTTATTTTGATGCCCATTTTGACCTCAAAATTTTCCTAATTCTACAACTCATTTTTGGTGTAGTTACTTGGAAGTAAGGGAGAGTTGACTATCTATTGGTTGTGCATGCTCAAGGAACCACTCCTAGTGTGTATTAATCCTCTATATGAGAGTGTAATTTAATTGCAGTCAAGTCAAACAAAGTAATGCAGGTGAGTTTGAATTGCTCTTTTAGTTATTTATTCTATTTGAGTGTTATTTCATTTTCTCTTTATATCTTCTTTCTTACAATTTATAGTGTAGTTATTTTCTTGGCGACTAAATCTTGAAATTATGCTTAATATATAACATATGACAATGTGATGTGTTAAATGATAATTAGAGAAATTTTCATATGTTTCATTAAAACAACACATGCACTTTAATCCTCAGAAAAATTGAAATAACAAATTATGTCTTTTGTGATTTTATTAGATCAAAGAAAGTATGAGTAATTTCCATTTAGAAAAATTTAAAACATTGAAATGTGACCTTTCTCGATATGTGTGAAATACAAAAAAAATTGAGAAATCCCTATGATGAATAGAGCACATCAAAAGTTTTTTTTTACTCTAATGTGACAAAGCTCAAAGTTGTATTGAAGTTATATCAAGGGGTTTCTTAACCCTTTCATTGGGGAAGATTATAACTTTGAATTGGGGAAGATTTTGTTTTTTATTCAATGAGCATGGTTATCATAGCAATTTCAAATTTTCAATTAGTGCATTTTAGAACTTTTCGTGAAGCACTATTGGGACAAAGATAATTTTTATTGATGATGTTTTAAAATTCTCAAGGTATAAAGTCAACTTCTACTCCAAGGATTAGAGGTAATTTATACTTTTGTAATAAAATGTGCTTGGGTCAATTTTATCTTTCCACTGTAATGCAATTGGATAATTTTTCAACTTCTTGGAAGTGAAATTTTGAAGTGTTCTCTGATACTAAATATTATCAAAGAAAATTTTAACTTTTAATTGGAGGAAAATTGAACTTAATACTCTAGTCAAATTCTAAGTCTAAAATGACTTCAATGAGAACAATAAATACTTATTTAATGAGATTTTTTACTTAGAAAAAAAGTTAGTTTTTTATGACTAAGAAGCTATGAAAAAATGAAACTTTTTCTTTATGTAATTTCATCAAAACTAGAAGGAAAAATGAGATTATACAAAGAAAAATGAAATAAATGGTATCCAAAGTTTATTCCAAATTTTAAGATGTGTTTAGGTTTCAATAAATGGTGATTCACCAAAAGAATTCAGCATATCTACTTTCATACCCATTAGTAGAAAACAAATTCAATTTCGAATGAAATATGAGTTAGAGGAAAAACACATATATATATTATCTTCAAACCAACCTTGGAGTGGTTCTTGTTATGAATTACTTAGCTATTTAACCAACAAAAATGATAAGTCTTTGATTGAAACACAACTTATTTTGAATAAAGATAGTTAATTTTAACAAACTTTACACTATTTGGATTTCTAAGTTAATTCATCATTCTTCGAGTTCTACTTCATTATTTATAAGAATCCATAGCCTTAAGAAACTCACTACGATATCATAGACCTTTCCCCACTACTAGCAAGTGTCCATCCCCAACAAAGATAACCATATTCCCTCATAAATATATTTCATGCTTATTAAATAGTGTTTCTTTGAAGCTTTAGAGGGTTTCTGTTTTATTTTCATATATATCCTATTTTTATGAAAAAGAAAAGGTTTAAACAATAGATTTGAGGATGATATATGTTAGAGGAGATGAATCAAGAAATCGTGCATTAAGATTTTGTTTCCCAAGGAAAAGTGTCATCAATCAAGCTCTCATCCTTACTTTAGTTTGCATTATGATGATTATGAATATTTGGCTATATTATATGGGAAATAATTAGCTACTTGACTAACAAAGGTATTGAGTGTTTCTAGAGTCTCATGTGGGAGAAATTATGAGTTATTGTTTTCTCCTTAGTTCAACTTAAACCGATTAGCTCTAATTTTTTAAAAGAAAAAAATTGGTCATTTGGAAAAAGGGACTCATTGTTTCTTACTAACTTTGAAAACTCAACATTCCTTAAAAAAAAACAAGAAAAAATTAATTGTCAAAAGAAGATCAAGCAATAAAAAATTCTAACTAATTAAAACCAAAACTAGGGTCATGAAATAAAACAAAAACCAAAACATTTACAATTGATTCCTATTCCAGTACAATCAAGTAAAATATCACTTAGGGTATTAAGGATTTGGGTGGGATTTGGCCCTTGGTGGCAATGGAATTGAGCTCAACTTCAACACTTTGTAATCAATATGTACCAACTACTATTTTCTATGCTACTTGATAAATATCAATGCTAGGTCCTTATAATACTAGTGTATCCCCTTATTGTTATTGTTAGTGTAGCCCTCTTATTATTATTGGTGTGTCCATGTAGTCCCCATATTATTATTATTGTGCCCCATAGAAGCCCACTATTGTTATTGTTGTGCCCTGTTGTGTAACTAGCTCCAAAAATAGAAGAAAAGAGATATCAACGCCTTAGAAATAAGCCACTTCGAGGGGGCAACCTCCAGTACATTACATAAATGAACAATTCTTCGATGATACAATTTACAAAACCTCCTTTCTATATATAGGAGTCCATGGGGCCATAATGTAATCCTAGTGGGGCCACAATGTAATCCTAGTTGACCTAACAACAATAATTTAAGGGCACAATAATAACAATATGGGGGTTACAAGGGTACAATAATAACAATAAGGGGGTTACACTAACAACAATAAGAGACTATACTAGTAATATAGGGACCTAACATGCACCTCTCCTTCAGAAAAGTGTTGTCCTCAACGCTTGAGTAGCTCTGGGTGCTTCTGTATAAAATTCTCATCCTCCCATGTAGAATCTTCAGTGGGTAAGTTCTTCCACTTGATGAGATACTCTGAAATTGATCAATTCCGTAGCTGTCGAGTTCTTGTTTTTGTGACCGAATCAGGTTACAATATGATTTTTCCTTCCTCATCAAGTTCTGGCAATATTGTTTGAACTGGAAGATTTTCACCTATAACCTTCTTTAAGCATGAAACATGGAAAACTGGATGCACTCGCGAAGAAGCAGGAAGCTCCAATTTGTATGCCCTAGTACCAATCTTTTGCAACACCTTGTAAGGACCATAGTACTTTGGCGATAATTTATTATCCTTCTTAGCTTGCTTGAGGGACATTTGTTTGTATGGTTGTAGTCGTAAAAATACCCAATCTCCTACATTAAAACTTCTCTCGCTGTGATGTTGATCTACCTGTTGTTTCATTCGATTTTGTGCCAAATTCAGGTTATCCTTTAAGAGTTGGAGAACTTCTTGTTGATGCTCGATGTGAACTTCGACTGCTTGAATTCGAATTTTCCCTTAAAGATGATGTAATCGATGGTGGATGATATCCATAAAGTGCCATAAATGGGGTCATTTTTGTTGCAGTATGGAAGGAAGTGTTATACCACCATTCAGCGAGAGGTAACCACTTGACCCATTGTGTTTGTTTATCAGATACAAAACAACGAAGATATCCTTCCAAACATTTATTTACTATCTCTGTTTGACCATCAGATTGAGGATGATAAGATGAGCTATGAGCTAATCGAGTACCCAAACAAGAAAATAACTCCATCCAAAAATTTCCAGTAAAAATGGGATCTCTGTCACTCATAATAACCCTTGGGCTTCCATGTAGCTTTTGAATTCTGTCCATAAATGTAGTAGCAACTGTACTTGCTTTAAATGGATGAGATAATGCACAAAAGTGTGCATACTTGGTAAGTCTATCAACTACCACCATGATGACACTCTTTCCTTCGTACTTAGGTAAACCTGTGATAAAATCCATTGAAATCTCCTCCCAACGTTGACTTGGAATGGATAAAGGTTGTAGAAGTCCTGGGGTCTTAATTGTTTCCACTTTATTCTGCTGGCAAACCAAACATTCCGCCACAAACTTTCGAATATCAGATTTAAGGCCATCCCAAAAAAATTCTTTCTTCACCCTGTGGTAAGTTTTTTAAAAATCCTGAGTGTCCTCCTAAAGGAGAAGTGTGCAATTCCAGAAGAATCTTTTGTTTTAGTTGGGAATTCTTACAAAGATATAAGCGATCTGTGTACCATAAGGAATCATTTTTCCAACTAAATGTATCAGATGTACTAGGATCTTGCTGCAACTTTTGAATGAGTGTCCATACATCTTTGTCCTTCTTTCATTCATCTCTTGCTTCAGTTATCCAATCTGGTTGGATAATAGAAATGGCACAAAGCAATGCTTCCACCTCTTCATTCTTTCTTGAGAGTGCATCCGCAACAACATTAAGCTTTCCTTTTTTTGTAGATTATTTCAAAGTCATAACCCAACATCTTTGTGACCCATTTTTGCCGCTCTTCTGATGGTAGTCTTTGTTCCAAAAAGTGTTTAATACTATCATGATCAATTTTTACCTTGAAGTGTCTTCCCATTAGGTAAGTTCGCCATTTCTTTAGTGCATGTAGTATTGCTAACATTTCCTTCTCATAAATAGGTTTCTGTAAATACTTTCCTTTGATCGGACGACTTTCAAAAGCAATGGGTCTTCCTTCCTGCATTAAAACTGCACCAATTCCATTTCCTGAGGCATCACATTCCACAATAAAGGTTTTTGTGAAGTCTGGCGTAGCTAAGAACGGTGCTAGGCACATTGCCTCCTTAAGACGTTCAAAGGCCTTAGTTTCTTTAGGAGTCCATGAAAATGCATCTTTCTTCAATAATGTTGTTAGAGGTGCTGCTATTCTCCCATAATTCTTAACAAACTTGCGATAATACCCTGTTAACCCAAGAAATCCTCGCAACCGCTTTATGGTTGTGGGAACTTTCCATTCCTTAATGGCTTTAATTTTGTTAGGGTCCACTTTAACACCCTCGTGAGATACAATATGACCCAGATATTCCACCTCTTGTACTCCAAAGAAACATTTGGACTTTTTTGCATATAATTGTTTCTCCCGCAATAGTTTGAGCACCCTGTCAACATGTTCAACATGATCCTTCCAAGACCTGTTGTAGATTAGTATATCATCAAAAAATACTAGCACAAATTTTCTAAGGAAGGGTTTGGAAATGGAATTCATCAACCCTTGAAATGTAGAAGGTGCATTGGTAAGGCCAAAAGGCATGACCAAAAATTCATAATGACCCTCATGAGTTCGAAATGCTGTTTTTGGAATATCTTCAGTCTTCATTCTAATTTGATGATATCTTGAACGAAGATCCAAATTGGTAAAATAAATTGCTCCATGTAATTCATCCAATAATTCATCAATCACAGGAATGGGAAATTTATCTTTAATGGTGAGCTTATTGAGTTCCCTATAATCCGGACACATTCGCCATGATCCATCCTTCTTGTGTACCAATACTACAGGAGCAGAGAAAGAACTTTGACTAGGTTGAATTATACCCACCTCTAACATTTTTGCAATCATACGTTCAATTTCGCTCTTTTGGAAATAAGGATATCTATAAGGCCTGATGTTTGGAGGAACACTTCCTGGAATCAAATGAATAGCATGATCATGATCACGAATAGGTGGGAGTCCTTTGGAAGTTTCAAACACCTTGGAATGATTGTCCAAGACTTGTTGGAGATTTGCAGAAATAGATGATTTTGATGTTGGAACTTCTAGTGAGCATAATTGTGCAATTACGCCTCATTGTTCTTTCTTTAGAAGCTTTGTCATGACATTAGAGATTATTATATTTCCCGGCTTCCCCACAATACCCCGTAATTTGACTTCCTTTCCTTCTGAAAAATATTTCAAGAAAAGTTCTTGAAAATTAAAAGCTACCATCCCCAAAGATTGCAACCATTGTACTCCTAGTACAACATCAACACCTCCCATAGGAATGGAAAGCATTGGACTATTCAATACATATTCCCTCATGGTTTGCTTGATATTATGGCATTTTCCAGAGAAATTTATAGTTCCTCCATTTGCAATCATCACTTGACATTCTAGTGCTGGGTATAGGAAAAAATTTAATTCCTTGGCTACCTTATAATGAATAAAATTATGGGTGCTACCTGAATCAATCAACACTATTACCTTTTTCTTCTTGATATGTCCTTCTAGCTTGAGAGTTTTAGGAGTGGTAATTCCTGCCAGTGCATTACACGATATGGTCAGATTCATTTCTTCCTCTTCTAGGGTTGGTTCCTGGTGTATATCCTCTTCTTGTTCATTTAATTCTTCCTCTTCACAATCTATGTAAAATAATTTCTTCTCAGCACACTTATGACCTTTAGTGTATTTTCTATCACAACTGTAGCAAAGCCCTTTTTCTCTTTTTTTCTTCCAATTGTTGTGGTGTCAACCTTGTAGATTGTGGAAATCTAGGCGTAGAAACACTTCCTTCTTTATAGAAGTGAGTGGTAGGCTTCCTTGTCGCCATAATTTTACATTCAATTTTTCTTTCCAACCTGAATGCCTTCTCCAATGAATCAGGTTCCAAAACACGAACTTCATGTTGGACGTTATCCTTTAAAGTGCCTATGAAGAGATCAATCATGTGTTCCTCTGGAATATCAGTTACCCTTATATTCAATTTTTGGAAGTCCTCAATGTGCTGCCCCACTAAACCATTTTGTTTGAGATTTATCAATTGGCTAAAGAAGGTGTTGCTCTTCGTATCCTCATAATGTGCTATCATTTCCTCCGTAAAAATTGACCAAGTGACAATTTTTTTACGGGAGCAAAGCCATCGATACCATACAAATGTATTTTGTTCTAAATGTAAAGTTGCAATGCGTACCTTTTGGGTGTTTTGCACATTATGGAGATCAAAATATTGCTCCATCTGTAGTATCCATGTTACAGGATCCTTTCCATCAAACTTCCTCATATCCATTTTTGGAATATGGTGGTTCTTCCCGCTAACATTAGAGTTTATGAAATCACGATTAACATTTATTTTGTTCTCATCATGAGGTTCTTCTACTATCTTTTCACCATTAGGAAACATTTCTTGTATCAACTTTGTCAAACCTTCGATGTCTTCTTTTAGATCATTCTTCATGTTTTCCATGTTTTCTTTCATGTCATCCATCTTAGCTTCCATGCTAGCTTCCATGCCATCCATCTTAGCTTCCACGCCTTTCTTCAAACCGTCCATCTTCGCTTCCATGCCTTTCTTCAAAACTTCCATTTCATTTTTTTTTTCTCTCTGCGAGAATGAAATTTGTTGCACTTGCTCTTGTAATTTTGATAGATCATGTTGCAATTCTTCATCTTCATGAGCTTTCAGTAGAGCTCGGGTGCCTAATTAAAAGCATTGAGTTGCATACGAATTTTTAACTTAACATCGATATCTATTCTACAATATGTCTTCGGGCTCAATTCAAATTGGGATTCTTCAAACAAGACTTATGCAATTAAAAAAAAATTATTCACCCTTTTTCTTTGCTTTTCGAGAAACATATTTAAATTGATTATCTCCGGTGGATTTAAAGACTTCAATATTTGGAATTTCGACATCGACGTATCCCTCCAAAATTTAGTTTTAAATTTCATTGTGTCCGTCTCCATTTCTCCAAGAACACGTTGTGTCCAATCTCCCACAATGACCTAATTATGGACTTGTTCAGTAGAGCGAACTTGTACGACTATCCACGAGTCACTGTTTCGTCCTTCGGCTCTGAAATTGATGGCCAAGAAACTACAGTCTGTGTATTTGCAACCACTTTTTACGACACTCCAATCTGATGCTCAGAGAGAGAGAGTTATGAATATTTTCCCACGATCACCTATTTGAGATGAAATTCGGGAGCCTGAAAAAGCACTACCTTCCACAGATCATATCTCTGAAAATATTATGAACCAAGTTCTGAAATATTTTGACGTGTTTCCTCAATATTTCGGCTTCGCACCCTAAAAATTTCATTTTCTGAACCTTCGTATAAAAAACATTATAGTGAAAATGTCACGATCACCTGTTTAGAGCAGCGAAACCCTAGAATCCAAAGCTCTGATACCAAATGTTATGTAACCAGCTCCAAAAATAGAAGAAAAGAGATATCAATGCCTTAGAAATAAGACACTTCGAGGGGGCAACCTCCAATACATTACATAAATGAACAATTCTTGGATGATACAATTTACAAACCTCCTTTCTATATAGAGGAGTCCATGGGGCCATAATGTAATCCTAGTGGGGCCACAATGTAATCCTAACCGACCTAACAATAATAATTTAAGGGCACAATAATAACAATATGGGGGTTACAAGGGTACAATAATAACAATAAGGGGGTTACACTAACAACAATAAGGGACTATACTAGTAATATAGGGACCTAACATGCCCTTACATTGTTATTGTTATCTTGGCAAGGATTATATTTTGACCCCTTAGACCCCTATATATAGAAAGGAGGTTTTGTCATTTGTATCATCGAAGAACTGTTCATTTATGTAATGTAAAGGAGGTTTCCCCCTTGAAGAGGATTATTTATAAGTTGTTGATCTATATTTTCTTCTATTTTGTGAGTTGGTTTCATAACATTTGGTATCAGAGCTTGGGATTCTAGGTTTTCGCTTCTTCAAACAGGTCATATTGGAATTTTCACTATAATTTTTTTTCTGTGAGACTTAGGAAGTTGAAATGTTTACCACGTGGAGCCAAAATCTTGATAAACGTTTTGTAAAAATTTCAGACCTCGGTTCGCTATATTTTTAGAGATATGATATGTGGAAGTTAGGGTTTTTGCAGGATCCATAATTTCATCTCAAATAGGTGACTGAGCGAAAATCGTCATAACTTTTGTTTTAGACATTGGATTGGAATTATGTGAAAAGTGACATAAATTTTATGGACTTTAGTTTCTTTTGTATAGATTTTAGAGCCGAAGGTCGAAACAATTACATGTGGCACATCGTACAAGTTTTCTCTACTGAACTAATCCATAATTAGGTCATTGTGGGAGATCGAAAATAAATTTCTCTTGAAGAATACAAATTAGGTATGACCTATGGCATTGGAAAGAAGACTCAGAGGGATATTACAAGACCGAAGATCAAATATTGGGGATCCAAAATTATAAAGATACATCAGTTTCAATATTGAGCTCCTCAAAAGTAAGAAAAAAGTGTGTATCATTTTTTAAAAATTGCGTAAGTCTTGTTTGAAAAATAAGTTTGAAGTGATTCAAAGGGCATATTGAAGCATAGATATCAGTATTGGGTTCTAAAATTCCCAAAAAAAAAAAATTCAATGCTGAGATTCTGGGGTAGCATCGAATGTGCTCTAGCTCTGAAAATTTATGGAGGGGCTAGAACCCATGAGATCTCCAAGACCCAGAAATTGTTTGGAGAAATTCCACCTGGTGTAAAAGTTATTCAAATAATATTTTTTTTTAATGAGAACCCTAAGTCTAACTTAGGAAAATTGAAAAATTAAAGTGAATTAATTTATACATGTGGTGAGAATGTTCTAAGTGACGTGTATTAAGCTATCTCTAATCTTAGTCGTTGATTAGTGATTAGATCACGAACATTGATTTCTCAACAAGAAAATTATTAAAGTAAGGATTGGGGTCAGTTGGAGGACACACACAAATTCTAAGAGATTGAAATATTCTAGAGGAGCAGTGCTTGGACGAAGATCAGATCTGAGTGATTCAGAGAAGTAGTGAGGGGTAGATGCAGTGATTGGTCAGAGGACCAAGAGTACAACGTAGAGCAAGGGAACAAGAGACGTAGAGGACAAAAAACAACCATTAGAGAGTGTGACGCAGACCCTAGAGAGGGTGACACAGGCTCATGTAGGGGAAGCACAGAGCCTCCAAGGGACAGTCCAAAATCAGCAAGAGATCGAGATTTCTAAGCCGGCAAGGCTGAAACTGGATTCCAGGAGGAGCTGATCAACGCAGAGGAAGGGTGTCGTAGTCCTTCAACCAAGGCACATAGGCTTATGTAGTGGCAGCGTAGAGACTGTGTAGAGCTAGCTGGGGTTTCACTAGTGACCAATCTGGATCAACTGCGATTGGTAGAGTGAGGTAAAACTCACATTTATCTCTATTTGCAAAGGTTTTCTTTGTTTGGTGAGCCAGATCATGACACCCTCGATGTACTCAGAATACTGTTGCTTAATAATAATAAACCCTCAAAATTGTTGCACCTATTTTCCTGCATTGGCTTTTTCCATGGGCATTTGTCTGAAAAAACATGTGTGTCCTTTGTCATATGTGTGTTATGCTTCACTAAATGATCTATATATGTGTAGGTTTCTAGTTGTGTTTACTTCGATATTTTATGAATATTTCTATAAATAACTTGTATAATTAAATCACAAGTAAGAGAAGTAAATCAAGGTACTACAGTAGGGTTTCTGTAATTTTGTATACATAAATTTTCTCATGCTATCAGGGTGATTAAAGATCAAGCTGAAGCCATCAGCAAGAAGTTGAAGATTTTTTCTCTAAGAAGGGCAGTTGAAGCAGCACAGATTCGAGAGAAGGCAGCATAACACCGGGAGGGATGCAGACCCAGAAGAAGTGATGAAGAGCCAGTCTTCTCACGCAAAGCTGACGTAGAGGCTAACATAGGCCCTAGTGGGTGATTATTGGTAGGGGGTTAAATAATGTGATTTTTAGAGGAGTTTTCCAATATGTACTCAAATTAAGGGTATTGTGAGTTAAGCCCCCATGTGGGTGACCCAGAGCCTGTCAGGCTCATGTTGGGCTAAAGAAGAGGTTGACGTAGGCCCTAAAGGGTGACGCAGTCCGACTTGGAGAGACGATGTACTGGTTTCTGAGGCTGGAAGTGAAGCTTATGATATTCGAAGTTACTGGTGGGACATCGATTATGCCGATGTAGAACAATTCCTAGCGAAGGTGACAAAGTAAGGGGAAACAATAATTCAACATATTTTTGCCAAGAAATCTGAGATTAGATTAGTAGGGTGATCATAGAGGGCTGATTCGACAGAATTTGTAGAGGATTTCTGGGAGGGAAAGTAGTTGTCAAAGGGATCAGTTTCTCTAGAGGGTTTCTATTGCCAAGAAACCCAGATTTGGTCTTCTATTGAGTGCAACAATAGTAGAGGGGAGAAGAGCACTTGTTTCGACTATTTGAGCAGAGATGGCCCCGTACGGACTGAGAGATTAGGATATGTTAGATGATGTGTCTAACTTTGTGATCTAGAAAGAGAGAATCCTGAGAATATTTGAGGAGTACGATATTAGAGACCACGTAGAGAATGTCCTAGATGTGCCGACCAATGTGGATACTATAAAGAATTTCGACGAAAATTAGGTGTGGTAAAAGTGCTTGATAATGGATAGATTATAGGATCATGTGGTCCCACACATTTTCAAGAAGAAGATGGAAAATGAGATGTGAATAGCTCTGACCATGTTGTATCAAGGTAGCTCCATCCAATGAAATATTATTCTATAGAATGAGATGCAGATGTTCTAGATGCACAAGGGAGAGGAGTATGATTCCTTCCTCTTCAGATTGCAGACTAATTGAGTTAAGCCCCCATGTGGGTGACCCAGAGCCTGTCAGGCTCATGCTGGGCTGAAGAAAAGGCTGACGTAGGCCCTAAAGGGTGGCGCAGTTCGACTTGGAGAGACGATGTGCCGATTTCTGAGGTTGGAAGTGAAGCTTATGATCTTCGAAGTTGCTGGTAGGACGTCGATTATGTCGATGCAGAACAATGTCTAGCGAGGGTGACAAAGTAAGGGAAAACAATACCTCAGCATATTTTTGCCAAGAAATTTGAGATTCGATCAGGAGGGTGATCATAGAGGGCTAATTCGATAGAATTTGCGGAGGATTTTTAGGAGGGAAAGTAGTTTTAAAAGGAAGCAGTTTCTCTAGAGTGTTTCTGATTCCAAGAAACCCAGATTTGGTCTTCTATTGAGTGCAACAACAGTAGAGGGGAGAAGAGCACCTATTTCGACTGTTTAAGCAGAGATGGCCCCGTACGGACTGAGAGATCAAGATATGTTAGATGATGTGTCTAACTTTGTGATCTAGAAAGAGATAATCCTGAGAATATTGGAGGAGTATGATATTAGAGACCACGTAGAGAATTTCCTAGATGTGCCAACCAATGTGGATGCTATAAAGAAGTTCGGCGAAAATTAGGTTTGGAAAAAGCACTTGATAATGGATGGATTAAAGGATCATGTGGTCCCACATATTTTCGAGAAGAAGACGAAAAATGAGATGTGGATAGCTATGAACATGTTGTATCAAGGTAGCTCCATCCAACGAAATATTATTTTATAGAATGAGATGCAGATGTTCTAGATGCACAAGGGTGAGGTGTATGATCTCTTCCTCTTTAGATTGCAGACTAATTGAGTTAAGCCCCCATGTGGGTGACCTAGAGCCTATCAGGCTCACGCTGGGTTGAAGCAGAGGCTGACGTAGGCCCTAAAGGGTGACGCAGTCCGACTTGGAGAGATGATGTGCCAGTTTTTGAGGCTGTTAGTGAAGCTTATGATCTTCGAAGTTTCTGGTGGGACATCGATTATGCCGGTGTAGAACAATGTCTAGCGAAGGTGACAAAGTAAGGGGAAACAATACCTCAATATATTTTTGCCAATAAATCTGAGATTCGATCAGGAGGGTGATCATAGAGGGCTGATTCAACAGAATTTGCTGAGGATTTCTGGGAGGGAAAGTAGTTGTCAAAGGGAGCAGTTTCTCTAGAGGGTTTCTATGGCCAAGAAACCTATATTTTGTCTTCTATTGAGTGAAACAACAATAGAGGGGAGAAGAGCACCTGTTTTGACTATTTGAGTAGAGATGGCCCCGTACAGACTGAGAGATCAGGATATGTTAGATGATGTGTCTAACTTTGTGATCTAGAAAGAGATAATCCTGAGAATATTGGAGGAGTATGATATTAGAGACCACGTAGAGAATGTCCTAGATGTGTTGACCAATGTGGATGCTATAAAGAAGTTCGATGAAAATTAGGTGTGGAAAAAGAGCTTGATAATGGATGGTTTAAAGGATCATGTGGTCCCACACATTTTCGAGAAGAAGACAAAAAATGAGATGTGGATAGCTCTGACCATGTTGTATCAAGGTAGCTCCATCCAATGAAAGATTATTCTATAGAATGAGATGCAGATGTTCTAGATGCACAAGGGAGAGGAGTATGATCCCTTCCTCTTCAGATTGCAGACTATCTAAGACCAACTGATTGCCATGGGGGAAACTCCGGATGACGGACTCATGGTAAGGAATGCCTTGAATGCAGTCATTGATGAGTGGGAGACCTTTGTCCAAAGTATCTTGGGAACAACACAACTCCCAAATTGGGGAGACATGTAGGCAATCCTTCGACAGGAGGAGATCCAGAGAGTAACCAAGAGGGAATTCAAAAACGAATGAGTTAAGATAAAGAAGGAGGAGGAGGAATATTAAACCCTAGCATCTAAGGGACAATGACAACAAGGGAAGAAGAAGAAGGACCTATCCAAGGTCTGGTGCTTCATATGTGGTGAACTTGGATAGTTCGCTAGCACTTTTCCTAAGAGGAAGGACAAGGAAGCTTCAGATTCCAAGGCAGCAACAGCTAGAGGGGATAGTGGTAGCGAAGATTATGTGTCCATGAGTGCTCATGTGCCTCGAGAGAAGAGGTGGGCCGATATAGATTTTTAGAGCAACTACAGATGGTGGAGGCAGGATCCTTGAGGTTCCCAAAGTCTTGGATCACAAGCATTATGACCATAGCAAGATGACTGAATTGAGTGTTGAAAAAGATCATGGGAGGCACAATGGCAGTGCTAGTATGCTGGCGAGGAGCAGCGTAGTGCCGTGGCAACATCAACGAGGAAGCAACAACACAGAGGCAATGTTTACGTAGTGAAGAGAAGCAGAACACGTGGTGCTTCAGAGAGACAATGAAAAGCAGCAGCAGAGGGTGCTTTAGTGATGAGATGTATCCAAACTAACTTGTTTTCCAGTGATTGGGTGATTTTACTTTAGTTTCTTACTTCTCAGCAACTGAGTTTCAGTGCAGCAGTTAGCATTGGCAGTGCTATAGGCAACATGATGCAACAATTTGAGATGGAGTTGTAGTACAAATGTGGCAGTGTCAGTGGCAGTGACATGGGGGGAAGTATAGAAAGTAGCAGCATAGTGGATGGAGGGTAGTAGGCCAAGCATGAGCAATGTGGAGACCGATGCCAAAGACTAGGGTGATGCTTCAGAGGTGAAGTGTTGCTAGAGCACATTCCTCTCTAAGAGGGAGTGTTGAGATTTTGGGGTAGCATCGGATGTGCTCTAGCTCTGAAACTTTGTGGACGGGCTAGAACACCTGAGATATCCAAGACCTGGAAGTTGTTTGGAGAAATTCCACATGCTGTAAAATTTATTCAAATAATTATATTTTTTAATGGGGATCCTAAGTCTAACTTAGGGAAATTGAAAAATTAAAGTGAATTAATTTACACATGTGGTGAGAATATTCTAAGTGATGTGGATCAAGCTTTCTCTAATCTTAGTCGTTGATTAGTGATTAGATTGTGACCATTTATTTCTCAATGAGAAAAGTATTAAAGGAAGGCCTGGGTTTAGTTGGAGGACACACAGAGAGTCTAAGAGATCGAATTCTTCTGACGGAGCGGTGCTCAGACGAAGATGAGATTTGAGTGATTCAGAGAAGTAGTGAGGGGCAGATGCAGTGATTGGTCAGAGGACTAAGATTACAATGCAGATCAAGGGAAATAGAGACACATAGGAGACAACGTAACCATCAGAGAGTTTGACACGAACCCTAGAGAGGGCGACGCAAGCCCACGCAGGGGCAGCGCAAAGCCTCCAAGGGATAGTCCAAAATTAGCTGGAGATCTAGGTTTCTAAGCTAGCAGGGCTGAAACTCGAATACATGAGGATTTTATTAGTGCAGAGGAAGGGTGATGCAATCCTTTAGCCAAGGCCACACAGGATTATGCAGTGGCAGCATAGAGACTGCACAGAGCTAGCTAGGGTTTCACCAGTGGCCGATTCGGATCAGCCTGGACTTGCAGAGTGAGGTAAAACCCACATTTATCTATGTTTTCCAAGGTTTTATCTGTTGGGTGAGATAGATTATGGCACCCTATATGTACTCATAATATTGTTGCTTAATAATAATAATAAACCCTCAGAACTGCTGCACCGGTTTTCTCGCATTGGGTTTTTTTGGGGACATTTGTCTGAAAAATCATGTCTGTAATTTTTTATATGTGCGTTATGATTCATTAAATTATATGTATATGTGTAGGATTATAGTTGTGTTTAATTCGATATTTTCTGAATATTTCTATAAATAACTTGTATAATTAAATCACAAGTAGTAGAAGTAAATCAAGATACTGCAGTAGGGTTTATGTAATTTTGTATACCTAAATTTTCACATTCCACAACCATTAAGCCCTCAAAAATATATACTATGAATCATGAAGAGGAAGAAGTGCAACATGATATATCAAAATTATGAGACCAAGTGCAACAAAGTTCTCTCTCGCAAAGAGTAAAAAAAAATGAAATGGAAGCTAAGATGGATGGATTGAAGAAAGGAGTAGAAGCTAAGATGGATGGTTTGAAGAATGGCATGGAAGCTAAGATTGATGGTATAGAAGAAAAAATGAAAGACAACACGGAAGACATGAAGAAAGGTCTAAAAGAAGACATGGAAAGTTTGAAGGTTTGATAAAGCTGCTACAAGAAATTATTCCTAATAGCGAAACGGTAGTAGATGAAACTCATGATGAGAAAAAAAGAAATGGTAATCATGATTCATAAAATCTATTGTTGGTTTTAAGACCCACCATATTCCTAAGATCGATATGAGGAAGTTTGATGTAAAGGATCCGGTAACATGGATACTACATATGGAGCAATATTTTGATTTCCATAATGTGCAAAACCTACAAAAGGTTGACATAAAAACTTTATATTTAGAAGAAAATACATCTGTATGGTATCGATGGCTTTTCTCTTCTAAAATGAATTGTCACTTGGTCAATTTTTACGAAGGAAATGATAGCACATTATGAGGATACAAAGAGCAACGCCTTCTTTAGCCAATTGATAAATCTCAAACAAAATGGTTCAATGGTGGAGCACATTGAGGACTCCCAAAAATTGAATATAAGGGTAACTGATATTCTAGAGGAACATAAGGTTGATGTATTCATAGGGAATTTAAAGGATATCATCCAACATGAGGCTCGCCTTTGGGAACCTGATTCATTGGAGAAGGCATTCAGGTTAGCAAGAAAAATTGAAAGAAAAATTATGGCAACAAGGAATCCTACCAGTCACAACTAAAAATATGGAAGTGTTGCTACTCCTAGACTTCCAAAACCTACAAGCTTGACACCACAACAATTGGAAGAAAAAATAAAAAAATGGCTTTGCTACATTTGTGATAGAAAATACACTAAAGGTCATAAGTGTGTTTAGAAAAAAATATTTTACATAGACTGCGAAGAGGAGGAAGAAAATGAGAAAGAAACTTCAAAAGAAGAGTATATACACCAGGAACCAACCCTAGAGAAATAAGAAATGGATCTGACCATATCTTGCAATGCATTGGTAGGAATTACCACTCCTCAAACTCTCAAGATAGAAGGACATATCAAGAATAAAAATGTAATAGTGTTGATTAATTAGGGTAGTACCCATAATTTTATTCTTTTTAAGGTCACCAAGGAATTGAATTGCTTCATATACCCAACACCAGAGTGTCAAGTGATGGTTGAAAATGGAGGAACTATAAATTTCTCTGGAAAGTGCCATAATATCAAACTAACCATGGGGGAATATGTATTTAATAGTGAATTCTCTCCATTCCAATAGGTGGTACTGATGTTGTATTGGGAGTCCAATTGTTACAATCTTTGGGGATGATAACTTTTATTTTTCAAGAATTTTTCTTGAATTTTTTTTGGGAAGGAAAGGAAGTTGAATTACAAGGTATTGTAGGGAAGTTAGGAAATATAATCAACTCTAATGTCATGAAAAACCTTCTGAAAAAGGAACAACGAGGCGTATTTGCACAATTATTCTCACTAGAGGTTCAAACATCAAAGTCATCTATTTCTCCATATCTCCAAAAAGTCTTGGACAATCACTCCAAGGTGTTTGAAAATCCCAAAGGGACCCCACCTATTTGTAATCATGATCATGCTATTCATTTGATTCCAATAACTGTTCCTCCAAACATCGAGCCTTACAGATATCCTTATGCCCAAAAGAGTGAGATTGAACGTATTGTTGCTCAAATGTTAGAGGCTGTTATAATTCAACCTAGTCAAAGTTATTTCTCTGCTCCAATAGTATTGGTGCACAAGAAGGATGGATCATGGCATAAGTGTCTAGATTATAGGGAGCTCAACAAGCTCACTATTATAGATAAATTTCTCATCCCCATAATTGATGAATTATTGGATGAATTGCATGGAGAAATTTACTTCACCAAGATGGATCTTCATTATGGATATCATCAAATTAGAATGAAGGCTGAAGAAATTTTGAAAACAACATTCATAACTCATGAGGGTCATTATGAAATTTTTGTCATGTTTTTTGGCCTTACTAATGCACCTTCCACATTTGATGAATTCCATTTTCAAACCCTTCCTTAGAAAATTTGTGTTAGTAATTTTTTTATGATATGCTAATCTAGAGAAAGTCTTGGAAGGATCTTGTTCAACATGTTGACATGGTTCTCAAACTATTGGAGGAGAAACAATTATATGCAAAAGCCTCCAAATGTTTCTTTGGAGTAGAGGACATGGAATATTTGGGTCATATTGTATCTCATGGGGATGTTAAGGTAGACCCTAACAAAATTAAATCCATTAAGGAATGGAAAATACCTACGACCATAAAGCATCTGCAAGGATTTTTGGGGTTAATAGGGTATTATCAATTTTTTTTTTAAGAATTATGCGAGAATATCAACACCTCTTTCAAATACGAAATATGTTATGGATTTATTCATAGTGGTTGCATGTATTTTTTTCTTTCGAATAATTTTCTACTTGTTCCCTTCCATGTCGGTGATATATTGTGAACTACTTTTCAATTAAATTATGTTATTTTATTATTCATGTATGTGTGACTAGGTTTTGGCTCACCGATCCCTCTCATGGCGTGCCCCTTATTATTGTTGCTTAGAGTTGCTTATATCTTTGTTTGTAGTTTGTCAATATTGGGTTGATTTTGTTTCACTGTCTGGGCATTTCACTCTTGTCCCCGCTTCAATGCCTTCTCATATGACAACCAAGAGTGAAAAAACTTATGGTAGCATCCAAGCCCACATATCAAATGGGGCTCCTATCCCAAAGAATGTGAGGTCTCATTAGGACCTCTCACCGAGGAGACCCACTTATTGTTGGTAGTGCATTCCAACTTGTCAACAAAATTGGTGCTAGAAGGAGGGCCAGATGACAAGCTAAGCCCTTGGAGCTTGTAGTTTAGTCTCATATCTATAAATGACTCATCCCCAAATCATTCTCTTGATATTTTTATCAAATTTAACTATTTGGCAATGCTTAGTCCTCGATGAGCCTCTCTATAACTTATCTCAATTAAAGTTAGATGGTGAGAATGGAATTTCCATAACCGAACACCTTTCTTATTTTATTGAGTTTTGTGAATCTTACGAAATTGATAATGAGGAGTTTGATTGTGTGCTTTTCTCCCTCACCCTTGAAGGTCACATTAAGAAATGGTGCCACACGTTTCCAGCAGCTTCCATCCATTTGTTCTAGCAACTCATCATTGAGCTTCAACAAGATTTTCACAGGTATGATTTTCAAGATGTGTTAATAAGGATAAATGAAATCAGAATGAAACCTAAAGAATCTTTAGAGGAATTTTCTATTAGATTTGTTCATCCTTGTTTTGAGTTCCCTGAAAAAGATGTCGATTGGGCATGTTCAATTAAATAGTTTCAATAGTTGTTTTTCATTTCTTTGCAGTACTTTCAATCTAAAACAAATCTCAATCCTTATGAAAGGACCATCGCCCAACTGGGCCTCACACGAAAATTTGGAAAACACCAAGACGTTGGTCATTGAGAACGCGTTGGGTAAAGATATTTTGGAAGTAATGAATGTCGAACTGGAATTGGATGTCTGCATTATGAAGGGTGTTCCTTGACATGGTATGGTACATGTAAATGTAGCTTTAAACGAGAAATCAAAGACTTGACTTATCGGGTCAAATTGTCAAGACCTACAAGGGAAAAATTAATCTTTATATGGAGTTTCCTTGGCTACATATTAAGAAGCATGAAATCGAACTACATGGTAGGAAGGCACCACTTAGGAAGAAGACCTAGTTAATAATGATTATTAGCTTAAGGGCTTGGTGGGTATTTAAGTAAAGTAGCTCATTCTTGGAGTTTTGGATTTTTTAGTCGATGATCCGAATGGAAAATGGCATCAACCCATGATATTCTTCTACCCATGTTATGCATCCACCCATGGAATTTACCCATGGTATTGTAAATGGAATCGACCCATGGTATTCATCCACCCATGATATTTATTCGCCCATGGTATTGTAAGTGACCCATGGTATGTATCCACTCATGGTATTCATCCACACATGGGATTTACCCATGGTATTGTAAGTGGTATCTACCCATGGTATTGGCCCATGGTATCCACGTATGGTATTGTATCTAAAAAAAAAGGCTATAAATAACAAGCCTAAATTTGTAAAAGGACAGATTTTCCGCCAAAATGTAGCTTCTACAGTTATTTTATGTTTTAATAAAACAAGTTTCTTTGTGGTTTTATTTTCTTTGTGTTCGCTCTTTTTTCTGGCATTCTAATTTTGCAGATCTTGTCAGATCCATTTCCATTTTTTTAGATCTTGGGGGCCTCCCTCCAAGATCTAGATCAGTGGTATCAGATTCAGGTTATGAATCCATGGGAATGAGGGTTTGAAGCATATTTTAGTTTCAATTTTTGGCAACAATCTTCAGCAAACTCCATGAATTTCTTGGGCGGCGAGTTTGAAGATCAGATCTTAAAATTTTGGTGAAAAATTTACAAAATTGAAGACTAGATCTGGATTCCTTGCAAAAAACACCCAAATTTAAAAAACATATCAGCCGAATTGGAGTTCGGATGAGGGAGATATCGTTGATTCTAAATCAGCAATATTGCAGAAAATGTTCTGACGGCAATTCGTGGACGACGACTCTCCTGTCATTTTTCACAGTTTTAATTGCAAAATTTTAGAGAAATGGCTATATATCTAAGCTCCCTTTTAAAAATCACCCAATTTCAAAAAAAAAATCGATCGAATCGGAGTCCGGATGTGGGAGTTATTGTTGATTTAAAATCAACTATTTTTTTTCAGAAATTTTGTGATGGCGAGACAGTTCCAGCGCGAATATAAGAGTATAGAGTCTCCAGATAGTGGTTTAAAACTTAAAAGAAGATTCAGAATGATCATTCCATTTCCAAAAATAGGTTATAATAAATATTCTGAGTTATATTGACCGAGTTATGCTCATTTTAAATCTGGAGTAGCATTCAGAGCAGGCTCCCTTTGGAGACGTGCCCTCCCACCCCGCTTTAGTAGGCACCTGCTTCACATTCATCATTTTCATCATAGCATCATTTCAATTGGGTTATTTTGAGATGTGCCCTCCCACCCCAAGCTATGTAGGCACCTGCTACTTCATCAACAATCAACATCACGGTTATGGGTCAACCGCACAAAATCTTTTTCATCGAAGTCCATTTGCTAGGCCGCACACTGTTAGTCACACAGTTGGTCACAAGCGTTACAGGGTATCTCTATCCTTGGATCTTCGTTTTCCATGGTTTTGGTTCATCCACAAACCCACACTTCATCGAAGTCCATTTTCTAGGCCACACACTGTCAATATCACAGTTGGTCACAATAATTACAGGGTATCTCTATCCTCGGATCTTCGTTCATCACGGTTATGAGTTAACTACACAAAACCCTTCTCTTCAATGGTTCTTCATATTCAACAAAGGCTTCCCAGGAGGGAAATTCACACAATGGGGACCATTACTTCTTAAGGAGGGAGGAATGATCTGAATGGAAAATGGCATCAACCCATGGTATTCTTCTACCCATGTTATCCATCCACCCATGGAAATTACCCATGGTATTGTAAATGGCATCGACCCATGGTATTCATCCACCCATGATATTTATTTTCCCATGGTATTGTAAGTGACCCACGGTATGTATCCACTCATGGTATTCATCCACACATGGGATTTACCCATGGTATTGTAAGTGGTATCTACCCATGGTATTGGCCCATGGTATCCACCTATGGTATTGTATCTTAAAAAAAGGCTATAAATAACAAGCCTCACTTTGTAAAAGGACAGATTTTCCACCACAATGTAGCTTCTACAGTTATTCTCTGTTTTAATAAAACAAGTTTCTTTGTGGTTTTATTTTCTTTGTGTTCTCTCTTTTTTCTGGCAATCTAATTTTGCAGATCTTGTCAGATCCATTTCAATTTTTTTAGATCTTGGGGGCCTCCCCCCAAGATTTGGATCAGCCGGCCATGTGAGGGTCATCACAATTGCATCCAAAGGTCGCATGTAAATAATTTTTGGTGAAAATCCTGGTCGTCACCACAACACAAATGCACACTCCAAGGTAGAAACTCAAATGGTAAAGGGAGTTAAATATTTCTGATCATTATGAAAGGGAGAGGACAAGTTGCATTTTTTGTTTCGGCGATATGAACATTTATATAAGGGCCAGATGCCATGGGAATACAGGTGTAATAGAAACCACATATCAACTAAGACGTCAAGAAAAACGATCTTTTGGGAGTGGATGATGGCTTCTAAATACAATGCTAAGGCTCCAAAAGGATTGCATAGGTGTTAGCACTAACATCCACCTGGGTGAAAAAAAAGTCTATTTGGATGCTTATAATGCTCGGAATGTTGAGGTTTCTACAAGGATTGACTGTTAACCGTTAAAAATCCTGGCAAGTTTCATTCCTTTGGTGATTTGGGTGCGAAAGTTGCGGAAGTAGAAGAAAATTATCAAAATATATTGATTCTATGTATAACAACAGGCACGTGAAGGTTGTTGATAAGTCATTCATTTATAGAAATGAAAACACATTGAAATCTTGGGATGATACTTTAACCATAAGGCTTTTCATTATCTTCAACTAGTCTAGGAAGCTGAGATAGGAGAAGTAGTGGCCATCTCTCAAAACCACCAATATTCAGCGCTGGATGGGATTAGAGTGGCATGGGGAATCAGCTTATTCATGTTTTTTCTACGTCAGAACCAACGTTCGGATTTCATCCATCCTTCACAGCGTAAATTCTAATTTAGCTCATTCAGATGTTGTAGATTATGAACACATAAGTTGCAACTATGAGAAAATATCTTCGGGCGGTCCTGTAGCAATGCACACAAGAGCTTCGTCTGATCCATGCTACCATTGAGAAGTGCGACTGACTGCATATCCCACTTGCGATCATTGCATAGGTCATAGAGTCACATCTCGAAGCTTTAGGGACAAGCTAGGAAATGCGACTTGGTCGTGCTGGGACTATGTGACCTTTCCTTGTCGCTAGGTCGCAGAAGCCTGCCTGAGTAGGCTAGTCAACGGTGCGGCCCTTTCTATTCTACGACTGTGTGACCTCTCCTAGTCGTTAGGTCACAAAAAATAGTGCTTGAGAAGGATAGCAATCAGTGCGACCCTTTCTATTATGTGACTATATGAACTATATAGATCGCACTCTATCCTGCAGCCTCTATGATTCCTTCTCTCTACCTCCATAGGTCACAATTTGCTCCCGTAATATTTGCATATGTTGGGTGTAGATTTCCAGGTTGTGCCAAAACACACATGCATAAGCATATATACAATATGGCGATGAAGAGGTTACAAAAATCACCTAAACTCTATGTGACTTGCATGCCATGACATTATGCTAGCAATCTTGTGTTGAGGAAATCAGTTAATATAAGAGTTGTTTTCGCACTGGGAACATACAAGATTAAACCATTGTTGGGAGCTACACATAAAGGTCACATACACATCAACGTGACAAGGTCGCAAAATCGCAAGATAGGCCCCAACACCACAGTTTGAAAATGGAACCTCCTCTAGGTGCGATATACAACCTACCCAAAGGCTTCGCATGTGATATCGTTGTCAAAGAGAGCATAGTTTGAGGTGTCAACATAGGAAATACATTGAAGTTTGTTATATTCAGTTATAATGGGATGCAGTTTCATAATAAATTACCTCACATCGCTTGGACATGCGTGAAGTATGGTCATGATTACAAGTGTCTAAGGATGGAAGCCATAATAAATTACCTCACATCGCTTGGACATGCATGAAGTATGGTCATGATTACAAGTGTCTAAGGATGGAAGCCATACTGAATAAGGAGTACAAGAGGTTAAAATATAACCTATAATTTTCGATTTAATGAAGCCCATGAAGTTTGCATAAATAATAGCTGAAAGATAAAATTCAAATTCATGATGAGTCTAAGTTGCAGGAGTATTGCAAGGATGGCATTACACAGATATATGATTCAACCCTATGATATCTTGATGGTAGATGTGTTAGCAAGAAATGGGAATCCATCCAACAATTGAATTCAAACCGGGCGACAATCTATATGGCACTCTGAGTTTACACATAAAGGAGCTATTATGCCCCTTGGCTCTGCAAATCAGGGAAGCCACATCCAACACTCGTTCTATAGTAGGCCCAACCTGGATTAAACGAGTGCAAGGGGACCCTATAAAATCCTCTCTCTGTGGAAACACAGTTGCACAACAATTGACCAGACAGGGGTCTAAATTTATTGTTTGTTAATGTCATTCTTTCAATTAATTGATTTTTCTCTCTGTATCATTTTTTGTTTAAAATTATATCTGACCTATGTTATTTACCTACAAGTAGGGCGAAGGAAACGAGATGTTGGTCTATGTAGAGGGATTAGGTTTTCTCATGGAGTGTGCGTGACTAGGGTTTCCTTAAGAAAGCAAGATGGTCCCTTACCAACTCCAAGAGCCTCACAAGAAACTCAAAAGCTCATCATAGAAAGATGAATGAACAAAAATGAGGCACAATGGAAAGAAAATAAGCTTGTCTCACGACCTAGCAACCACATCATCATAGCATATGGGCAACATGCATTCTAGGGTTACCAAGAACCCTCTTCATCATCCTCTTCTTAATGTGAATATTTCTCACCATAATGTCAACAATAATGTTTAGACTGATTTGAGCATGTAACATTCATTAGGCCTAAGAGAGAAGTAAGTTAGCAATAGATTCATGAGGGTAGTTGAAAAGTCGCATGGGTAGATCAAGGGTCATGGTAGGCGAACAGTCACTTCATCTCTATAAATGTGCCTGAATGCCTCATAGGAAAAGGAATTTTAGCACTTGAGTTGAGGCTAGGACTAGAGAATTGAATTGTGCTTGAGAGCTAGAGGCATTCAACTCCTGGTAGCTAGTATAGGGAGTTTTAGTGAGGCTAGAGTTTTGCATCAGGAATTTGTATGAATAGACCACGTTCCACTGCTGAGTTTTAATGAATTGAAAGATATGTATTTGATGTTGTAGAAACATTAATAAGATAGTCTCATTTTCTGGCACTGATTCACATGCTTTCTCATGGTGGTAGTATTAGTTGTTTGATATTTCACCATATTTGTATGTGTGCTTTCATATACGCAATATGTTATGGACTGATTCATAGTGGTTGCATGTATTTTTTTCCTTTCGAATTAGCGTTTACTTGTTCCCTTCCATTTCAATTATTTATTGTGAACTAGTTTGCAATTAACTTCTCGCATGTTCTTGTTCATGTACATCTGACTGGGTTTTGGCTCACCAATCCCTCTCATGGCGTGCCCCTTATTATTGCTTCTTAGACTTGCTTGTATCTTTGTCTATAGTTTGTAAATCTTAGGTTGATTTTGTTTCACTGTATTGTCATTTCACTCTTGTCCCCTCTTCGACACCTTCTCATTTGACAACCAAGGGAAAAAAACACTTATGGTGGTAGTAAGGCCCACATACTAGATGGGGCTCCTATCCCAAATTATGTGAGCTATAATTTGAACCTTTCACTAGGGAGGACCCCTTGTTGTTGGTAGTACATTCTAGCCCGTCAACATAAAAGTTAGTTAATTTTTTTTAAGTGCTCACTTCTTCTTATTATGCAACGGAAATAACATAAAAATGTCATTCATATATGCAACAGAAATACATAAACACAATAGTCAACAATGTACACAAGATTTATATGGGAGGGGTAAACTCCCCAAAGTAGCTTGCGTCGAACTATTATAATCTTCAAATGTAAAAATAATAATAAAATAGGCCAGCCATACCCTTATGTTGTGCGTTGCCTCTCAAAGGTTACAATAGAATTGCCACACCCTTAGGTAGTGTGCACAACTAAATTTTCCCACAAACATGCCCATCCTAATGTTGGCGCACTTGTAAAGAAATCCCAAAATTATCTTTTCAAAACTTCTCGAGTTTTTAGCCCCTACCAACAGAAACTCAACCTATACCTAGTCTACTGAAATTCACTGCCTACGGAAACCCAGTCTGTGGAAAAACACTATCTACAAAAACCCAGTCTATGAAAACACACTGCCTACGGAAACCAAGTCTGTGAAAAACGCACTACCTTGGGAAACCCAATTTGTTGAAACTCGGCCTTCTTGCGGAACTAGGCCTCCTACAGAAACCCGACCCACCTGCGGAAACTCAACCATCCTGCGGAAACACGGACTTAGAGAATTTTATTATTCATCCTGCATTTAGCAAACCTTGCTAGGCTCATGCCTCTACAATTTTTCTCTTTGAACTCTTTCTTTATTGCTCCTTGGTTGGTTGAAAAAATGACACTCCACTTTTATTTATATGCCATATTTCCCAACAAATTCTCCAAAAGTAACATATGTTCACCTTCCTTTGGGTAGGCCGGAACATCCACACACCCCAACCAACATATCTGGATGTTCTTCTGCACGCGTGTCCGCATGCCCATCTACATGCTCATCTACACACCCTTCCGCAGGCCTATCTCTATTCACATTAGCATGCCCATCTGCACATCCGTCTACATTCCCATTCGCATGTTTGTACGCATGCCCATCGGCATGCATGTCTCACGCCCATCTGCACGTTCGACCGCATGCCCCATCCACATGACTCATCACATCTCTCATGTTGGGCCAGTGCCTACCCTATGACATGCCCGCTCACCCGTTGCACGCTTTCGGTTAAATGCTCACGTGTGACTCGCCCCTTGGTTATTTTGTGTGCCTCTCCGACTCACCCAAGTGCATTCAGTGAAACACACCCATCCACCGATTTTTGTTATTAGACTCTCCTTGAATTGGTGGGTCGTCACAGGCACTCGTCCAACTCGAGGGCCTGCATCCTCCCCCAGTTTAAAAAGGTTGTCACCCTTGACAACACCATCTCACCAAATTCCATCGCCAAGACAAAATTTCGTAAAGAGTCATCAATTCCAACGTCAAATGTCCCTACTGCAATAACTCCATGCTCTCATCACAAAAAACTCCACCAAGTCCCATGACTCTATGTGGGAAATACTCCTCAATCCATGGTAATCAACCACAGCTCAACACAATCCTCCATAATTCCCCATCATGTGGAAGGTTTCTCCCTGCAGCTCAACTGCATGCTATGATTGCAACTCATATCGTACCAATCCAACATGTATCGTCATCATGTGAATTGTTGCTACGATACTCCAACTCAAATATAACACATCTGAATGCACAACATGCCCCCATGACTCGAACCAGTTGGATGGCCAATCCAACCATCATCCAAATCCATGAGAATGCACCTACTCATGCCATCATCAATCACTTCATTAGCATTCTTTCACATCTTCAACTCGTTCAAGAACTCTCCCCATCAAACCAATGCTCAATGTTCCATATCCAAGTCTAGGAAGAAACTCCATCTTATCTAGGATATGTTTCCCATCAAAGCTGTCAAAGGGGAAATTTTACACCTGCATCATCATTTCATCCATGTTTTTCCCATGGTCATAGACCAATCATCCTCCATGTTCACCAAAAAAGGCTAAGTCTCATCAACTCAACCCATGCCCAAGTGCTCCCACCAAGGCATCTCCATCGTTGCAACTCCATCCAACTCCAAAGTGTCTCGTCTGTATCGCATCCATCAAGTCAATCCTCATGAAATATCCCATACTATGTCCCTAGGTATGTGTGCTATACCATTTCAAATTCAAGTACAAAACTGACCTCAACTCCTCAATGAACCATATACTCCAAGACCACCATAATATGAATTCATCATCGGCTGCAACTCTCTCCAAATCACCATGATCCCCTACGAACCATTTCCATCCAACACTTCCACAAGGACGCTTATCTCGGTCACAAATTCCATCACAAGTTGCCTTTACCATCCTTGTCGTATCAACCCTCTCATAGGCTTCCCATGTATCCTCAAAATAACCATGGCCTTGTTGTTCAAATTCCCAGCATATCTATCAATTTATATGCAAAACATCCTCATGTCGCATTAACAAGTCCATCCGCACAACACCCTCACATTGGCACTTCCCCTTGATGCCAACACATCACATATCTACAAGTTATCATGCTTGATGTCTCTATACAAACCCTGTCACGCACCCTTCTTCAATTCGATGCCCATGACTTCAGCTGCCCAAATCATCCACTTTTGCAAACCCAACACAACTCTATCCATCACATCCTTGTCCCTTGTTGAGGTTAGTTTCCTCAGTCACTCCACCTTCAGATTGTTGTCACGAGTCCCTTCCTTCACTATTTCCTCCCCCAATAAAGGTTCACCAAGAATGCCTATTGGTCTCAACGAAACCGCAATGATGAATTCTACCCAAGTATGTACCATATCTTCTTCACTTCGGTGTGCCTTCCTTCATTCTATCCATGAGTCATGTCAGGAACTTAGCCAATTATCCACTTGGATAAGCATGACTCAACCATTGCAAAATTCATAACTTTTCACCCTTGTAATAGGCATTCGCACCTTCTGCTCTAAGGTCGCATACTTCCCAGACAAGTCCTACAACGCCCAATGTTCCTTGATACCAAAATGCACAAGATCTCATCCATTGCAAGTCTACCCATTGCACCAACAACCACATACTTCCTTTTCTCATTGAATCATCCTCATGAGATCTCTCTATGTGAGTGCCTCCTATCATCAATTTCTAGAATGTGCACGAATCTGGTTCAACTTGGGCTAGTTCAATCACTCCAATTTCCTCCTCTTCTGCTGGCACATTTGAAACAACCTCTTATTCACATATCATGGCTTCTTCTTCCTCATCGCAATCTGAAACTTCATCCTACTCTGTTTCCCAACCAAGTCGAAGAATCTCTCCTTTAATATTTTCCTCCAAGACTTCAAGTTCATCCTAAATCCCTGGATTCTCTTCTTTCATGTGTTCCAACCTTAGCAAAGTACGTACAAGTCTCTTCACTACAAGGAAAAGACCCTCTAGCGGATGCTTTTGAGGAACCACAAAGAGAAATACCCCATACATCCATTTCTAGTGGAGGTTACTAGAGGAGGTTGGCGGGAAGAGGCTTTTGCGGATGTTTTCCTATCGGTGCTCTTATCGTTAAAACTCGCCCCGGTGCTCTCAAAAAAATAAAGCACCGATGCGGACAAAATCATTGGCACACTGGAAACCGTGCACTCTGTACACACCTGCCCGGTGCGTCATAATATGATAGAGGATTGGTGCCTCACAACTCGTCCGCAACGGTGCATTATAAAACACAACGCCAACACCGAAACCACCCGGTGCGGTAGACAGAAAATGCATTGATGCATCATAAAAAACGCGCCAAAACACAAACCGACCGGTGCGTTTGTAGCAAATAGTACCGGTGCACCTATAAACAAAGCGCACCGGTAAAGGGTTAAATTAAAAAAATATTTACGACAAAAAACATGGATTTTTCAGTTTTCCAGTGCTCCTGAGCTATCAATTACCGGTGGACAAGATACCATAGAATGCACCGGTGTGCACTGAACATTGGCACACCGGACAGCGTGCAAGAAGTACACACACCGCTGGGGTGTCCAGTTACTGTAACGCACCAGGGCGTCAATACTCTTCTGCACTGGTGAATCATAAAACACCACGCCAAAATAGAAACGAGTCGGTGCATTCTTCTCTAAGAGCACCGGTGCACCAGAAAATGCACGCATTGGAATAACGTTATATAAAAAAAAAAAATTAAGGCCAAAAAACGGGTGCTTTGCGACTATTACGCACCAGTGCTTTGCCATTACGCTGCCCCGGTGCATCATCAAATTTTCTTGCCGAAATTGAAACATGTCGGTGCATGGTTAGGGCAACGCCCCTGTGCGTTATAAACAATGAGGCAAAATTGATACCGCCCGGTGAAGTTTTATTTAACCGCACCGGTGTGCTTATAAAACCATGTGCACCGAAACAAGGTTAATTAAAAAAAAAATTACGGCCAAAAAACTTCATTATTCACTTTCCTCAGTGCTCAAGAGCTCTCAAGCCTTGGTGCTATTTCATTATTTTTGAGCCGCCCTAACACCGATGCTCTCATTGCACCCATTGCACGCACTGCTGCTCTGCATTGGCCACCAATCTCCAACTTGCATTTTGAAAAAAAGTGGGAAAATTTTATAGCCAATATGCCTCCTTGACGGCGAAATGTATAGGTATTTTTCTAGTTTTTCTATAATTAAGCCTTTTAGCGGATTAGAAATTGAAATAAACTTAAAAATAACCATTAAAAAAGAAAAAAGAAAAAAATTGTCGCGCGGTGCGCTCGAGCTGTTCGGCTCGTAATGGATAGCGGTGCTACTTGTAAAATTTACAGGCAGCACCGCTACTGGTGCTAACAGTAACCGCACCGTTTCCGGGGCGATGTCGGAAGGCGCCCTGAATAATTTTAAACTAAAAAGAAAAAAGAAAAAAGGCGGTACGCTCATTTATCTAGGCGCACCGTTGACTCCGACAATCACAGTGTGGTGCGTTGACTTCATTTGCCACCCTGGTTTATGTCAGCTCACCGCATTTTGCATTCCAAGAGGGTCAACGGTGCGACCGTGTAAAAGACCGCACCATCAACTATGTCATTGTCATGAATTCGGTGCGCTGACATGAATATACGCGCTGGGGTGTATATTTCAGTCATGGCACCGCTATTCTGAATTATATACAGTCCACGGTGCTTGAGAAATAGACATCTGCACCAAATCTGGTGCGGTCTGTTTCATTAGGGGCCCCGGGGATGGTGCGCTAAAATATTAGGATGCACCGGTGCATGACTGTTTTTATGGAGAACCGACTTATATGTTTGTTTTTTTTTTCAAAAAAAATTATATATGTATATTTATAAATAAATTTCTGTTTTAATAGAAAAAATTTGTTTAATATGGCAATGATTCAGAGAGAACAGGAACAATAGCAGCAACAACAAGCAGAAAAATATGACATGATTCGCCAATAGGAGGCGAGAGAGAGGGAGAGAGATCGATGCCCTCGCCCTATTACTGCAGATACCCAGGATATCATTATGCAGGTAAGCCTCCTCAAGTTCTATGAGGAGGCTATTTCCAGCCTAAAGGCCCATAGTGTGCTTTTGAGACATCTTATCGGCAGGTGGAATGCCCACCAACAGGCTTTTCAGGTTGGTCCTGACCAGTGGTACACACCCATTGAGGAGGACATTTATTTTATTATAGGACTATCAAGGAGAGGGGTGGATTTTCCCTCATTCCCAGACATGCTAGCTGGTTGTGTAGTAGGGAGTCAGTTATTTTACTCCTAGAGATACATTGGAGCACATGTACTGTCTCCTCAAAGTTTCAGGTTCCTGGAGGTCAGTTACGTATAGGTGCTTTTGGTAGACAGGATGTGTAGTGCCTCGCTATTATCGCCTTGATCATTTCGCACAACACTAGTGATGGGCAACGCATTAGTTGCTCGCTTTTATATTACGTTGATTCTTTAGTACAGTAGCCACGACTTGTTAGGTGGTCTACCATTTTTTTGCGATAGTTTTGTACGACCTTAGATAGATGTCGTGCTCATGCACAAGGGAGGGTCAACTTCCCTTTTGCTTCAGAGCTGTTGTGTTTATTTTTTGAGAGGTTTCTAGAGATGAGACCTAGTTTTGTTCGATAGCCTCGTAGGCCGATGTTTGAGGCCTAGATGTGCATGTGGGGGTAGATGATGCCCAAGAGGGGAGACACTATGTTTCCAGCGAGGATATCACATGATTCACTGGACTTACTAGCCAGTGTTGGCAGGCTGCATCCCTTCATTATGGTCCCATGTCCTTATGGTGGACTAGATTGGCAAGTGTGTCCCAACATCCTCTTCACTCCTGATGAGCGACAAGATGATAGAGGTAATATTACTGTTTTATTTATATTTATTCTAACATGTTCTTTAACTTGTTTTTATTAACTTGTGTAATGAAATTGACTAATTATTTTTGTGTACTTGTATATATTTTGCATACATTGGCTCTTTTGATGGCGATGAGATGTTGGATCCACCACATGATCCAGGTGCCGATCGTGATGATTACGATCAGGAGATGGATGATGCGCCGGAGGATGAGGCCGGTGGCGCAACAGAGATACGTGATGATCTTGCGCCTCATTGTGCACAGGTACCGCCTTTTGCTAGGCGTGGTCAACCTGAGGCCAGATATAGGATGGAGTTGGGCAGCCAACTCTATGGATTGATTTTAGATGCGGGCATCAAGCCCACTCATTACAGAGAGATACAGGGCGATGATATACTATTACGGATGTGGAGAGGCATGCCACATGACATGTACGACCTGATGCGGCATGTCGTAGGAGCTACAACAACTGTTATGCGATTGAGGAGGATTGTCCATAGCTATAGACGTAGTCGAGCTGCGGCACATGATGGATAGCCCACCAGTAGCGACTCAGATGCATCTCGTGATCGTTCACCTTGCGACGTGCCTGATGATAAACATGAGGCTCCACTAGCAGCATCTGACACTAGTCATCATGGAGATGAGGCTGGACCATCAGCCACGTCCAGTCAGTAGCCTACAGCATCCATCATGAGTACTAGTCACGATCATCATGAGCAGGCTGGACCATCGACCACCGAGGCTGCAGTACTATTGACTGAGCAAGCCTCCACTACTACTGCGCCTCATATTGATCATGTTGTACTACCACCAGCGGATGCATCCATCAGTACTAGTGATCATCATGATCATGAGCAGGCTAGTCGAACATCGACTGTCGAGGCTGCACCCAGCTTTACTGAGCAGGCCACATCCACTTGTACTAGTGTTATTGATGTTGTTATACTACCACCAACGCCTGATCCATGACATTTATATTACAGTTGTATATTTTTAACATTATTCAGTTATATATATATATGGTCCATGTATTTTATGTTCATGTTGCATTTGTACTTAATTTTCATGTTGATGATCATCATGATGTGGCGCATATTGTTAGTCATATTAGATATGTTCATTTAATGTTTAGCTTGCAGATAGATGTGTATATGTGATAGGCGCATGAGTTATTTGACATTATATTGAGATGTATATTTGATGTTTGTGTTGTGATGATGTTAATATATAATGTTAATTGAATGTGTTTATTAGTTGAATATGATGTTTGTACGATGGTCATCATGATCGTGATGATGTTTATTAATTAATTTAATATTATTAAATGACCATGATATTTATTAAATATTATGTCGTGAATGTAATTGTAATTTAAATTTTAATTCTATGTAAAATTGTATTTGTATTTGTACTAATTGTAATTTTAAGTGTAATTGTATGTAAATATTTATTAATGTAAAATTGTAATTGTAATTGTAATATTTAATTTATTCTAAAATGATTGTAATTGTATACATGAAAAATTGTAAAATTGTAATTGTAAAATTGTAATTGTAATTGTAATTATAATTGTATGTAAATTTCACAAATTGTAATTGTATTTTGTAATTGTAATTTTAATTGAATTGTATGTAAAATATTTGTAAAATTGTAATTGTAATTGTAAATGTAATTCTATGTAAAATTGTAAATGTAATTGTATTTGTAATTGTAATTTTAATTGAATTCTCTGTAAAATATTTGTAAAATTGTAACTGTAATTGTAAATGTAATTATATGTAAAATTGTAAATGTAATTGTATGTAAAATTAAAATTGTAATTGTAATTCTAATCGTAATTCATTTATGTGAAATTAATGTAAAATTATAATTGTAATTGCAATTTTAATTAATGTAATTGTATCTAAAATTTTAATTTGTAAAATTTTAATACTATTAATGTGAAATGATTTTATTAAAATATTAAAATTTGTAAATTTGCAAATAATTGTAAAATAACAAATCTAGAAAAATACGAATTTTTGTAACATAATGTTTAGAAAATAATGAAAATAAATTCATGTACTTTATAATTATCATTATTTTATTATGATCTTACATACAAAAAAAAAAAAAAACCTTTAAATAGTCCGGTGCGCTTATCATCCTAACAGGCCCCGATGCGTCATATTAATACAACGGACCGGTGCGTCACATTTCCGTGCACCGGAAATGAATAAACACAAATAAAAAAAAAGCAACTCTATTTTGTTTAACTTAAAAAAAGCAGAAATTTGAAAAATGGGCGGCAAAATATTTTCGAAAATATAATTTGATAAAATACTTCTTTAAATACTAAACACTTTTCATTATTTCACTATTTTTGCTAAAAATTTTCAGTCAGATTTTTGCAGGAGACAAACCTAGAGCGAGAGAGTACGAGGGTACTGTGGATGGCGAAACACATTAGAATAAAAGTATTCAGACAATAAGAAACCAAAACTCTGGTGATTCAAGCCCTTTATCATAGAATTTCAACTATTTCGTGATTAAATTTAATTCTTTTTTTACTTTTTTCTGCAGTTTTTTATTTTTTCCTGCATTTTTATCCATTTTTACCCTGAACCCTTCATTTTTTTTGTTTTTCCCTTTCTTCTCCCCGTTTTTGTTATTTCAAAATTAGGGGTTTTCATTTTAGATTGACGTCCAACCCACGGGACAACTTGCATAGTCGGATCCCAATCCATTCGGCCATTGCGTGAATTTTTTAAAAAATGAATTTTTCTTTATCGGTGCGCCCTGCATACGCCACCAAACCGGTGCTCTGTATTATTACAGCGCACCGTGCAAGTTCTGTGTCGTAAAAAAATGAAAACATTTTTTTAAATCCGTGCGCCAAATCTGAAATAGGGCACCGGTGCACTCTTTAACTAGGAAAGCACCGTACGGTGTATTACACTGTTTTTGCGGTGTGTTTATAATACCCCACGCACCGTTACATCTATTATACTATTTTTGCGATGCTTTTATAATACCGAACGCACCGTACGGTGTATTATACTGTTTTGCGGTGCGTTGTTAATATATCCACGCACCGGCGACGATGCGGATTTCATGAAAGTCGCACCGGTGTCTCGAGATTTATTTTCTACCTGAAAATATGATAATTTATCTATAAATATATTAATGAATGATATGCTACAGGTTTCAGATTGATAAAGAAATAACTGACTAGATATCAAGTAACAAAAATACTGTTAACACATCACGAAAAGTAAAAAAGGCAAGTTCTTTGTAAATTCTTTATAAAAATTATTATTTTTGAATTTTATGTAAATTTAAATAATATGTATTGTTTATTGTGTATCATGCAGAGCCACAAAATGACGAAGCTCGATATGCTTATTTCTAATCTACGACCAGAAAAGCGTAAAAGTTTAATTAAAAAATTGCAAAAAGATGAATAAGGTGAATGAAACAATACTATCGATCCAATATGAGTTTCTTTTTTTAATTATCTTTAATAATATACTTAAAATTATTAGATAACATGTTTCAAATAGTCTACTAATTCACATATGTTTAATGTTCTACAGGGACCAACAACTCAGAAAAGGAATGTTGTTCTAAGAAAAGAAAAAAAATAGAACACGCAAATGAAAATGAATTGCTCCTTGGCTCATCTGGAGTGGTGCTGGAAGTTAACGAAAGGGGGAAAAATTTTTACAAAAGTTTGAGGGATCTAGTGGAACGAATACAACAACGTGCTTCAAATGTAATATGTAATCATTGAATTTTGCGATCATTATGTACAATAAATAAACAATTTAGCATTAAATATTAATTTTCAATAATTTTCTTGCAGAAAAGAAAAGAAAATGGAACCCATTTAGCACATAAAACAAGACGACAAGGAAGAAAATGATTGATATCTAAGTTTGTGAGTAATTTTTACTTACTTATAACAACTTAACTAGATTTCATTTTTGTATTTTTTAATTTGTTTTACAAAAATCATCATTGAATGTCTTCAAACAGGTGCTAACATACAAAGAATAACCATCAGACGAATTGATTGAAATTGGGTTAAATATGGGTTGTGAGTATATGTTGGCATATCAAAATTTAATTGTGGAATTTGTAAGCATCTATCGATCTTCTTTTAATTAGCTCCGTCTATAATTAATATAACAAAAACATCTTTTATATTAAATATATGATTTGTTATGGGGTATAAAACTTGCAGGAAACAAAGTATGGAACTGCGCCAACATATGAAATTTTGAAAGATGGCATGGTACATGGTTTTGAAAGAATGTGTATAGTTTATGAGTCAATTGTTGCTATGGTACGTCATTTTTATTTTCGATTTAAATTGATGTATATTATTTAATATTGGAATTTTCGTTATTCTCACCAATGTATATACACTCATTTCCGTTTATTTTTATGTTTGTAGATGGAAAGTGAAGCAGAAGGAAACAATCAACGTCGTGAACACAACATTCCTGAAAATAACCCCAAGTCATGGAAGTAGCTCTAGCAGTGACAACAGTTCAAGCGAAGAATGATGATCACTATGTAATTTGGATATCAAAGCAAGGCGCTTTATTTTTTGAAACATGTCTGTGAAATTAGACATTTTGTTTAATGTAATGGACATAGTGTCCCAATTGAAAGACAAAGGGATACAAATAATTGTCCCATTTTTTATGATAAAGATTGTCTTATTCATATATATATATATATATATAATCATAAAATTGTTTTAATTTATTCTATTGGGTTCTCCATTGTCGCTATTGCGTTCTCCATTGTCGTTCTCAAATGCACTAATACAAATTTAATTCATATGAATATTGTTATAAGATTATATATATGTGTCGACTTTTGATGAATAATGAATTTAAAACAATCACAATAATTGGATTGTCAGAGGTGGATGTTTCCAAGAAAAAACAAAATGAAAACCGGTGTGTTTATGATTCTATGGGCACCGCACTAATACCGATTCCAGTTATAAATATCGGTGCGTTTGTGTGATACTACGCACCGAGGCATTTATGTGTCTATAAGCACCGGTTCATTTGTAGATGCCATGTGCACCGCACGAATACCGATACCAATTATAAATCTCGGTTCCTTTTTGTGATACGGAACACTGGTGCCTCATAAAGATACACACACCGGTGCGCTTATAAGACCTATGGGCACCGTTCAAATCCCAAGACCAATTAGAATGGCCCCGTGCGTTGTATCACCAACACTAGGCCCGGTGTTGTTGTTTTCCTTAACGACCCGATGCATTCTCCTTTGACCGCCCTGGTGCGCTGTCTACCGATACGCACTGGTGCATTAAAACCTGATAAGAGCACCGATGAAAAAACATCTGTAATAACCTTCGGCCACCCATTTTTTTTAGTTGTGTTGAATTTCTGTTAAAAGCTCCACCAAAACCTCCGTTACCAGAAATGGATGTGGTAGCATATGTTTTTTTGACAATTTTGGCCAATTTTATAGGACTAAAAACCTCCTTTATAACCTCCGCTAGAGGATCTTTTGCTTGTAGTGCTTACAACACTATTCCATCATTCAACTTTTCCCTAACCCTGACGTGCCTCTGCCTCTGCTAAAATTCAACACTTCAAACCTACAAAGCCTTCTTTCTACAAAAGAGGCTCTGATACCATCTATCACGTAGTGGCAGATGTATCTTGATAACCGGTCCTCACAAATCAGGATCTAATACCATTTTTCATGGCCCCAACTCTTAAGGTGAATTCCCAAACTTGTTAACTAGCAACACATGCAACACCGACTAACTTTTTCACTTTTCACTAAAGTTTTTAAACTATGCCTTACCAACACTTAGTTGATTTTGGTTAAGTGTTCACTTCTTCTTATTATGCAGTGAAAATAAAATAAACACTTCATTGATATGTGCAACAGGAATACATAAACACAACAGTCAATAATGTACACAAGATTTACATGGGAGGGGGAAACTCCCCAAAGGATCTTTCCCCGAACGAACTGTTATAATATTCAAATGTGAAAATAATAATACAATGGGTCAGCTACGCCTTTATGTCATGTGCTTCGTCTCAAATATTACAACAAAATTTCCATGCCCTTACGTAGTGCGCACAAATTAATTTTCCCACAAACATGCCCAACTTGATGTTGGTGTACTTATGGAGAAATACCAAAATTATGATGTCAAAACTTCCCAAGTGTTTGGCCCTTGCCTGCGGAAACTCGACCCATACCCAGTATGGAGAAATTCACAACTTGTGGAAACCCATTCTACGAAAACACACTACCTGCGGAAACCCAGTCTGCAGAAGCGTGTCCTTCCTGCAGAACTCGGCCTCCTGCAGAAAATCGACCCACCTGAAGAAACTCGACCTGTCTGTGGAAACTCGGCTCGCCTATTGAAACTTAGCCTTTCTGCAGAAAATTGGCCTTAGAAAATTTTCTTCTTCCTCTTGCATTCAAAAAACCTTGCTAGGCTCCTGCCTTTGCAATTTTTCTCTTTGAAATCTTTCTTGATTGCTCCTTAGTTGGTTGAACAAATGACACTCCAATTTTATTTACATTCCATATTTCCCAACAAATTATCCAAAAGTCATGTATGATCACCTTCCTTTGGGTCAGCCTGAACATATGCACACCCCAACTGACATGTCCACACATCTGTCTACACACCTGTCAGCATGCCCATTTGCACGCCCATCCAAATTCTCGTCCGCATTCTTATCTGCATGCCTATCCACACGCCTATCCGCACATCCATCCGCAAGCCCATACGCACACCTGCATGCATGCATTTACATCCACATGCTCGTCCACATGCACGTCTTCACACCCATCCACACGTTCGTCAGAATTTCGTGTCTTCACTACTCGTCACACTTCTCATGTTGAGCAGGCGCTCGCTGCTACGACGCGACCTCTCACCCTGTCACATTTTTTTAGTTAAACGCACCCAGGTGACTCACCCCTTGATTATGTGTGTTTGCCCCTCTGAGTCACCCAAGTGCATTCGGTTAAATGTGCTTGTCCACCAAGTTTGGTTTTTCGACTCTCCTCGAGTTGGTGGGTCGTCACGGGCACTTGTCCAACTCGAGGCCCTAAAAATGGTGGTACCATAGACTATTTTTAGTCTCGCAGACGTTAAAATATAGTTCATTCATTCATTCATAAAGAATAGAAATAATATTTCAAATTCAAAACAAAAAAATAACTAATAAATTAAAAACTAGTTCTCAATAAATAAATATCAAATAAATATAAATTGTTTGAAAGTAATAAGAAACCAGACTAATAAACAATGATGAGAGTAATTAGAAAAATGAAATAATAAAAAATTATTATTAAAACATAAATATAGAAATATACATACATATATAATATATCTAAACATAATATAAATATTTAATGTATATAATAATAATAATAATAAATAAATAAAATCCAAAATTCAACAAGCAAGAATGAGATAGACAAATAAAACCATAAGTAAATAATAAATTAAAGGAAAAGAGTCTTAAAATTAAACAAAATAACATAATAATACAAAGAATATACCAAAGATAAACCAAAATTTAACTGATATATTAAAAATCAATTTTCAATAAATAAGTATAAAAGTAATTATAAAAAAACTATGATGAGAATAATTAAACCAAATATAGGAGAGTAACTAATATGTTGGTCATGATGATGATGCTTACATTATGGCTTATCAATCTTACTTCTCTTGAGAACTCTTTACATGAGATATGATTTTGTATTGGTTGTACAATTATGAATACCTCCCTAGTTAAGAGGGAGTGCTGAAAAAATAAACTAGTTTCGGTCTTCATAATTTTTGTACTCATTTCAATATGTGTCCTATGTAACAAAAAATAAAAATAAATTAAAGCTATTATTGTTAAAGTATGGGCTTCATGCTCAAATATTGATGGTATTTTAGGTAAAAGCATGTTCTTCATGATTCTAGGGTTTTTTAGGTCTTAGGATTTGTTGTCATGAGTGAAAGGAGTCAACATCATGTTTATAAGACCCTTACGGGAAATTTGTAATTGTAATAAGAATTATTTTTTATTCTTCAAATTCCTAGAGTCTCCAAGAATACAAGTTGGCCTTGTGATCTTCAAATTTTCCTAAAGTAGGCAATTCGACCCCTTGAGAAGGATATATAAAGAGAATTTTGACTTCATTTGGAGACACATTCACTCACAATTTTGATCTACAAAAAAGTGTTTAATCTATAACTGGGTAGTTGCAAGAAGGAGAGAAAATTTCAAGAACAAGCGAAATTTATTGGTTTTATGGCTTTGTCTCTCTCAGAGATGTAAAATTCTAGAGTTTCTAGGTTGTAGGAAGAGGTCGAAGTTGACCTTAGGAAGTTGAACTTGGGTTTTTGTCTAGATCTCTTTGACCTTAGGAAGATTTTTTTTCTCTTAGAAGGTCCCAGAAGGAGATAAAATTAAGGTTTCTTGAAGATTTGTAGGTTTGAAGTTGCAACTCAAGTAGCAATGGTGTAGCCAGTAGGTTGAAGTTGTAGTGTGTAGAAATTTGGTGCAGATTCAAGAAGTATTGAGGAAAGGGCTGAATTGGTACTAGGATAAGGACTTGGTCTAGGGATTGGGTCCTCATATCCCATTTGAAGTAGGTTCTAAGAAGAGATATTTTTTGGGTTTTCCCCTTGGAGGGGTTTTTCCCTGGATGAGAGCCTATGTCTAAGTCCTCTTTTGTTGTTATTTCTTCTTGATATTGTTTGATGAAAATATATAGCTAAAGGAACATAAAGAAGATAAATAAGATTCACAAATAGGTATAAATTTCAAAGAAATAAAGTTTAATGAGTTGCGACTTTACATTTTCTAACAAGGAATCAGAGCTAAGGTGAAAGCAAGGTAGCTGGAAAGACACTAGAAAGAATTGTTGATCAAGGAATAAGAAGCAATCAAGGCCTAAAAGAAGAATATTGTCCCTTGAATGGATCTAGATAAAGGATCATTGATAAAAGACCTATTAATCTAGGGCTTCTACCACATCAATCTCACAAGTAAGGTGTTGATATCAAAAGGAAGAAGTCTACTTGGAAGGCATCAATCTTGGAATGTATTATAGGAAACATCCTTCATGAAAATATCCCCAATGCTCTTGAATACATCAAGAAGGTTGGATATATTATTCAAGTATGTATCACATTATCTCATAATGTTTGAATCTTCAATTCATATAGGTTATTTCTGCAAGGAGAGAAATAAGCACATTGGGGCTTCAAACTATCTAGCATGGAAGAAAAGGATTGACTTGATACTCACAGAGCAAGATGTAATGGGATGTGTTGCTAGAGAAGTTACTAAACCTAAGAAGGATAAGACACAAGAACTAGAAAGGTACAAGAAAGGGGATGTAAGAGCTAAAAGGATCATAGTTGGATAAATTAAGGATTCTCTTGTTCCATTTGTTGCAAATCTAAAAGACTTCCAAGGCCTTGTACAGAAAGTTAGTGAATTTGTATTATATATGTAGAATAGGTCAAAAGATGTCATTACAGAACAAGTTATATATAATGAATAAATCGAAGGATGAGGATATGGCATCCTTCCTTATGAGAGTTTTTCAGCCAAGAGGCAGTTTGAAAGGACTTGGGGAACCAATGAATTATTCTAAGGTGGCCATATGTGTTCTTAATGCATTACCATCATAATGGAGAAAATTTGCAACAAGTGTCTACTCCAAGAAGGATTGAAATCCCTTTGATGAATTGTGGGAAAAATTAATTCTAGAAGAATCAAGGATCAAGGTCAAGGATGACATTGTATTAGATGAGAAGTCTCAAGTCTTTCTAGCCGAAGTCAATAAGATGAAGAAAGGAAAGTTTGGTAAGTCCAAGAAGAAATATATGTCCAAGGTGCAATTCTTCAAGTGCAATGAGTTTGGACACTACAAGAGGGATTGTCTAAATCAACATAACAATAAGAGAAATGATAGAAGTGAATCTCATGTAGCCAAAGTAGTGGGAGAAACTAAGATCAATGCAAAGAAGGAATAAGTGAAGGATATTTACTACTAAAATAAGATTCACTAACTTCTAGGCTCTTTATGAATTTCAATCTTTATTTTAGATATTTTTTCATAAGCATCATAGGATAGAATACTATGATAGTGGCATGTTGTAAAAATACATAATTAACTTTCTTAGTAAAGATCATATAGGATATAATGTTAGAAATTTTTGCATATTGTTCATCCAATATATTATCTAGCATTATGTTAGAGGTTATCATCTTGCTAAAATGGATTATTGTGATCAGGGAAGGACCATCATTTTAGAAAGTACTTGGAAATATTATCATGACAAGAATAGTATGTATTCTATGTAACATGGAAACATACTGGAAAAATTGGGATGAAGGGTTGCAATGGTTCAATATACAAACATTTTGTAAGATATATGGATATCTAGATGATTGGATGAAAGCATAGGAACATATGTTGAAAAGTATAATTTAGATAAGATTCATATGTGCAAGAATCTAATGGGATAAATTAATTGGTTATAAAGATATTTTTAAGTATTAATGATGTTGGAAAAGAATAGGATTTGATTGTATAGAATATTAAGACTTTCTCTAGAATATGTAAAATCCAAGTATAATCTCTAAAATAAAAGTTGTAACTTGGTAATCAAGTTCGATCCTTGGGAAATTTGATGCATGATGGAAGTATCAAGTGGAGATGGTCAATGTGGATGTTGATGGTATGAGAAGATCACCATGGTGAGGTAAGACTATTTCATTTATGGTTTGGTTATCTCGCTAACATACTATTTTTGGCTACTGAGAAAAGATTGTTGCAAGAATACATGATGACAATTAAGGATGAAATATACTTAGGGAAAGCTCGATATCAAGTACCTGGCAACTAAAAAGTCAACATATGAATATATTGTGATTCAAAGGTAGCGGTGCGAGAAGATAACCTAAAGGTCAAGGAATATCACTTTCATGATCAAATTGAAGATTTGGAAGGCTCAATGCAATGCCTCCAGGATTAAAGAATAAAGTGATGATTTGGGAGGAAATCCACCCATTCCCACAATATAGGGGAGCAGTTCTCTCATTCCTATAGCACAAGGGGGAAGTTCTCTCATTCCAAGGGCACCCCCTCCAAGTAATATGGTCACTTCCTTTGATTGGATTTGACTGGTATGATATCATATTCCTACTTACGTGTTAGGATTCCATATAATAGTAAAATCTTATAATATGACCATACCTGGAACATTCATAGACAAAGGTGCGCCTATTAGTATTCCATCCTCAACTTCTTGGCAATATTTTGGCTCTCTACAGCTTATGTATGTTACCTTGGATATGTTTCCCTTTAACAGAGGAACCAGTCAACCGTTAGGAATCCTTCCTTAGTTGCTTATTACTTTGGGAGTAAATATTATTTTTATCGATGTGATGGTATTCCAAGGTCCTTTGGATTTTAATTTAGTTCTTGGGCGTGACTATGTTTACGTCATGGGAGCTCTTGTCTCTTCACTCTTTTGTTTGATTTATTTCTTACATGAAGGAAGAGTCTTGGTGATTTATCAACTTTCATTTGTTGATCCTAATTGACTCCTAATCAACCAACATCCCTACATGGTCCTTATATGAAAGTGGTATCTCCCCCGCCAAAGGTTAATTATGTGGAAACTTGTTCCATGCCCGCATAAATTGATGATCTAGCAAGATATGTAGTGCATCATGTACTTGGAGCATTGGATCTTGATGTTTCCATTAGATCCCTTTATTCCTTCCAGTGCATTGTTCTTCCATTTGATGAGAGCCTCTTGGAAGCAGTGGTATTTTGAAGGCCATGATCTAATCTTGGACCAAAGTTCCTTTTCTTGTGTCAAGATCGTGAAAAAATGATACAAGGTTCCACGAGCATAGTTATCTTCTTGAGTCAAGCTCGTTAAAATGAATACGTTAGTACAACATGGAAAAAAGGTCATATTGAGTATTTGTTTCTTCATTTTCGGACTTAGGAGGCTATTTATGAAAATGAACCTTCGGTTTTTTAATTTTCATTCTTTTACGAACTCTCTAAACATGAAAAAGGAGTTTATTTACACATTTGTTGGACTTGTAAAAGAATCAAACACAAATGGACTCATTGAACATGACATGACTGAACCACTCCTTCTCAAGGTTCATTAAAAATACTCAGAGAGATTTGTCCAAAGGATGAACTTACAGATCAAGCATATGTTATCCTCCTCAAGCTTGTAAAAAATAGAGAGGTAATGACTGACAATGGTTGGGGAAATTGCGAAAATTGGACTCTCGGCCTATTAATGGAAGTGAGTCACTCTTGAACATGACACTCTTTCATTTCATCTCTGTCACTGTTGGGTTGGGAACTATGGTTGCATTTTCGGTTCATAACCCCATATAAAAATCCTATGCATTCAATTTTGCGTCAATGCTGCCAAATCCATAAAGTGTTGCCAATATTTTCAATATAAGTCCTTTAGTATATGTCTTCTATGATACTCTTAATCCCACATGCATGTTTATTGTTATTTAACCAGTTACATATCAATATCATTCTGTCTCAAATATTGATACCTCTTTTGTGTCGTTGATGGGGGATACATCAAGGCCCTCCTACGAGAGGTCGCTTCCTGTCAACATCAGCTCATTATCCAGGAAGTTGAATTATAGACTCCCTTTGGTACCATGGAAATTTCATACATCAATGGCAAGTTTCCTTGCTCTCGACAATAATTTTTCATCACTGACCTTCGACCAAAATATTTTGTGTGGTGTTCGACTTCAACTCATTCATTCACATCATATGAATTGTACTATAGTACCTTGATAGCCATTAACATCATCTATGGTTTCTCTCACATTTGTTAACGACTTAAATCGTTAGGAATTAATCATGTGGTGTCTACCATCTGACCCCATATCTAGTTCTATTCTAGCTTTGATTTTCGGATTAATGCAAGATTATAAAGTATGATGGCTATGGTCATACAAAAAGTAGTCGAATCATCTGTCCACTCTTTCTCATCAGTGGATGATACTGCTTGATCATTTTACATTTAATGTTGGCTTATGTGTTGAGCATAGGTATGCCTCCCTTAGAAAATATGTCATGATGTAAGTGTATTATAATAGATGATGATCTCAATATGTTGTTCTTGATCTGTAATTGTCACAAAATAAAGCATTTCAATCATCAATTATCATTTCTAACTTTGCTTTAGGAGGAAATATTTTATAAGCCATTTTATCACATATGTTTAATAGGAAATTTGGGAGCCTCATCCATATCAAAATTGATGATACCAACAATTTTATAGCATCAAAGTATAAAATACAAGGGTAATGAAGAGCCAATTTGTTCCCCAAAACCATCGTCCATCCTTAAGTAATTTCTCGAAATCTTCCTATGTTTAAAATTTGAAAATAAAAACACCTTTGGACCATAAATAGATATTAAATTTGGTCATCCATGCTGAAATTACCAATTGATTTAAAGCATGTAGTTTGGTGCAGAAACCATTGAAACGACATATCAAAAAATGGTTTTGGAGTGCAGAAAATGTAATTTACCTTAGGAATATTAACCTCCATGGAAAGTGCTTTATTCATTTATGCTACAATGTAGGGACCTAAGATGTATTGAATTAGATCTGTTGGATTAGAGGCCTTTCCATTCACAACATTCTTCTAGGGTGCAGATCCCTTAAAAAATTTGGTTCTCGAAAAACGTCCTCCTAGCCTCAGTTTCAAAGTTAAGGTGGAGTTTCTTGAGATGTGGTAACCCTTCGTCTGAAAATAATCTTGTAGTATTTTACCTTTAAAAATAATTCTATAATATTAAGGATAGATACCCAATCTATTTTCAATGCACAACTTTAGTGTGTCTTGGTCTCTGGTTTCTTATTTAGTTTTCATTTAGTTCATTGGAAAACTGATTTATTACTCATTGATAATTTGAAGAAATTGATACAACAGTCATTATTCTGTGTGGCTTCTATTATATTTCTTTGTTAGCATTACATTCTGAAGGTCATATCTCATTCCACATACGTAATTGTATAAGATTGTTCTCCACGTACCTATGGGTTTAATGGATGGTTCTCAACACATGAAAAGTATATCGGAACGTTATCATCATATGGTTACACATTAGATAACACTACTATGAATTTTTCTTACACGTAACTTCAAGTATATTTTGTAAGTCGCCACCAGGTTGCTATCCCGTCGCAGGTAATCGATTCGACTGACTTGTACACTGTGACAAACCAAACATAGAATTCACAAATATTTACTTCCTGTACATAAATCCTTATTTTACCAATATGGTATATTGTAGTTCATAGTGACTTGGTAATAATTATATCTCTAATTACCCCTTTGTTTTATTTTTTCTTTAATTTATAACAAAAATTAATTAACCGTGGAACGACATCCTCACCGTGGAACAACTCCTTAGTGGATCTTAGGTTGAGACTAATGGATAAAATTCCTGAGTCTACCAATAAAGGAAACCCATCTAACAGAAATCTTGGTCCCTGTTGTAGCACAATTTTACTCAGCAAAAAGTATTTTCCTGAACTCATATTCTTAATTAATCTTTCTAAAGCAATGAGAGGTATTGACAATCCTTTGGTGATGATTAATTTATGCAAATCTCATGAATCTATTCATAAGATAAAGATTGAATAATTCTGACAGATGAGAGCCTTGTATACAAAGAATCTGTCATTTGAGCTGTCTTTTAGGAAAAAATGTGCATGTTGGCAATGCAGTACATATTCTTGAATCTATATCGGCCAAAGAAACACATGATTATTGCCCCAAAAACTGTGTTGCCAAATTGGGTTCACGAATTCTCAACCTGGGCTCCAAGCATTGCTATCATTCTATATGATGGTCGTCCAGATGAACGAAAGGCTATGAGAGAGGAATCTGGACAGGATGGTAAATTTAATGTACTAATTACTCATTATGACCTCATCATGCGGGACAAAGATAATTTTAAAAAGATACACTAGCATTACAAGATTGTTGATGAGGGGCACTGCCTAAAAAACCATGAGTGTGCTCTTGCACGGATTTTAGTAACAGGATATCGTATTCGTCGGAGGAAAAATGCCCAAATGGGGCTGGCACAGAGATCTCTTCAATTGGACGAAATCAGTAAACACTCAAGGATCCTCCCAAGTCGCAGCAGCCTCTGAAACGGCTCCAGAAAATGCATGTAATAACGAATTTCAACAAAAAAAGATGAAACCTATTTTTTCTGTTGAGAAAAGGGGCAATATCGAAGTTCTCAAGGTGGTGGCCATATGCGGTTCTCTCAGGAAGGCTTCTTACAACCGTGGCCTTATTCGTACTGCCATTGAAATAGCCAAAGAGTCGATTCCGGGCATGGAGATAGAGCTGATAGACATCAGCAATCTCCCCTTTCTGGACACTGATCTTGAAGTGGATGATCATTTTCCAGATGTTGTGGAGAGCTTCAGAAAAATATTCCTTGATGCCGACTGTATACTCTTTTCTTCTCCAGAGTACAACTATTCTGTCACCGGTCACTCCCTTGAAGAGCGCTATAGATTGGACATCTCGATCTCCCAATGTGATGGCGGGCAAACCTGCAGCCATAATGAGCGCAGCTAGATCTCTTGGTGGTGCAAGAGCTCACTTGAAGCAAATTGGGGTCTACCTTGATTTTCACTTCATCAACAAGCCAGATTTATTTGTAAATACATAGAAAAGAAGAGATTGTCCTGGCATCAGGAAAATTTGAAATTGCTTGATCGCTTGCTGCCTAAGCTCCAGAGGACAAGGCACAAAGTGCTACCTTTTTCTTAAAGGACTCGTCTTATGGATGTCCCAAAAATTCATTTGAATGTGTATGGCTTTATGTTTATGAGACTCGATGGAACTACAAAAACAGAAGAACGGGGGGCTTTACTTCAGAAGTGTAATGCGCCAAGTTCACCATTCTTCATGTTTCTTTTGAGTACCCGGGCTGGTGGGCTTGGTCTCAACTTACAGATTGTTGATACTATGATATTATTTGACAGTGATTGAAATCCCCAAATGGATCAGTAGGCAGAGGATCGTGCCCATAGAGTTGGCCAAAAGAAGGAGGTTTGTGTTTTGTTTTGACTAGTGTTGGTTCTATTGAGGAAGAAATCCTTGAACGCGCGAAACAGAAAATGGGGATCAATGCTAAGGTTATCCAGGTCGACCTTTTCAATGACACTTCCACAGCTCAATTCAAATTAGTTCATTTCCCATTCAAATCGAACCAGTACTTAGGCAAATCGAGTTAAAGGTTGGAGGTGGATATTTTCCCCACCATGGTTTATCAAAGACTTGGGCAGCATAAACAGTATGCGTCTGTACAAATGTATTATGCACAGCGCTAAGTGAAATAATAAGGATTTATTCCACTGAAGCTATGCAGCATCAACGATTTGGATCATCCAGTTCGATCCAACGGTTTGCGGGGGTATAAGTTAAACGAAGTTTATGAGAGCTAGTACCCCCCGTAAATGGTTTGATTTAAACCACTTTTTACAAAATCGACGGCCATGATATATTACGGCACCTCCGATTCATTTCGTACAAACCGCTGTCATTACCCCCGTAGGTGGTTATCGGTTTTCATAAACCATGGGCAGTTTTGTCGATTTATACATATGGCTGTAATGGTGGGCCCCAAAGATACCATTTGTTCTTTTCACTTTGCACTAGCGTAGAATCTTATCTTTGGTTTTATATTATATATTATAGATAATATATTAAAAAAAATATTTTGTAAATTTAAATGATTCTAGCACTTTCAAGAATCAGTTTCAAAACTGATCATAGCAGTTAGGAAGTTATTTTAGATGGCTGACATAAAAACAGAGATAGGAGGAGGAGAGGAGGTTCCGGTTTTGAGTTCTCCAAACAGTAATATTTGTACTGAGTTTTCAAGTGATTAATGAAGGAAATACAAAATTCTAGCATTTGTTGATATTGATTCGTCTCCTAGTTTACATAATGTGTTTTCAGTCTTTGAATAAAATGAAGTATCAAAGCAGCATGTCTCTTTTGCATGTGTAAATAAGAGTTAAAACCCTTAATAGGCGCTCCTTCATTTTAACTTTTCTTTAATTTTTATTCCTCTAAAGCCTGAGATGATAGATTCTGTACAGCAACATATTGTTTTGGGATTTTTCCTTTTATTCTTCTTCTGAACATTTCATTCTATATCAGCAAATAACAGCATTGTGGATCATTTCTAGCATTTGATTTTGAGGATGCAATGATTTAATTCTAGAGGTGATTGAACATGGATCCATATCTCTGTGACATAGTTATTTGAATGTCTTGAGCACGGATTCCTTTACACAGCAAGGAATTGTTTCTCAAGGTACAACATTAATTGGCGCCGTTGCCGGGGATCAAAGCAGCGAAGTTTATTTCCCTGGGTTTTATTTTTACTTCCTCTGGTTGCTCAGTGAGGAGGTACTTTTTGGCTGTGTTTACTTTGTACAGAATTCTCATTTTCACAAAGCCAAACGCGAGGTCACATACCTTGTAGCAAATGGTTTCATAATCCTTTCTTTTTTTATGGTGAACAAGATTCAGATTTGAAGATTGGTTGTTTATTATTCACCTGGCGACTCCACGGATGAAAGTTTCATTAGATGAAGAATTTTCCTGGCAAGAAGATGAGAAAGTATCATGGAAGAAACATGTATCAGAATTTTTGTTTTTTAAAGGAGGTTCTATTTTTTACTGTCAGTTTAGTAATCCATTTTCCCATTTATATTAAAAGGATTGTTTCCTGCTTTGTTTTCTCAGAAGACTACAAGGCCCAAAATGTAAAATCATTATTGGAAAAAGATGATTTTGCTTCTGCTTGTATTATAAATCTTGACACAGGTGTATCTCCTAAACATGAAAGGAGGGACGATTGTTGTATTACAATCCCAGAAGATAATCAATTACAGTCTGGGCATAAAGGTGATGATTCATCATCTTTGGATGATAAGGTTTTGCCTCATAAGAAATTGATGGTTTTTCAGTTCAAAAATAGAGAAATCTTTAAACCCCTGAAGTTCCCGCTATTCTTCATCAATATCCTTTAAACGGGTTCAAGTCCTTGCCAAGTTTCTCCGGGAAGGAGAAGGAAATTTTAGCTGAATCACATATCTTGGAATTTGAATACTTTCTAGACAAATTTAAAATTATTTATGAAGGCGTAGCTTTAAGGATGTTTTTCCATTATTTAAAGCAGGATGCTCAGCAATGGTTTCAACGTTTGGAAGCAGGTTCAATTAATTCCTGGCAAGATCTTCAAGATGTATTTCTTACATATTGGGGCAAGAGTAGGTCATATGAAGAGCACATCTTGGAATTATATTCTATCCAAAGGCGAAGCAATGAATCAATTTCTGAATTTAATAGGAGGTTTCAAAAGATTTATTTCAGCATGCCAGAAGAAATTCAACCTCTAGAGGCAGCAGCTATGGTTTATTATTTGAAAGCTCTTTCTTTTGCCTTGGCTTTTTATCTCAAGGAGAGAAAGTCTAGCACTCTGAAGCTGATGTTTCTCCATGCGCAAGAAATCGAGAATAATGCATGGGCTTGTAAAAAAATTTCTTGCAATGTAGAAAGTCCAAGTTATGTCAAAGATAAGAGTGCTTGTGAAGGGAACATTGGGATTTCTTTACAAGATAATGTGAGTTCAGAGGCAAATAAAAATTTCCAAAAAGTGTCAAAAGGTTCCTATATTGGTGAAAGACAAGAAGCTAATCATTTTGATGATTCTAGTCAAAACTTAATTGCAACAGCTGAACTACACTATGAAAGCGTGGAAGATCATTGCAATAATCTTGTGAGTAGTGAGGAAAATAGTGCAGTTCCTCAGACCTGTTTGCAAGAAGAGGAAAATTTTTGTCAAGAGTTGATGTTATATGAAGAGCATCCGTATTATGGAGAGCAAAACTTGGATGTTTATTTTCAGCCTAAATGCCTGCCTACAGGAAGTGGCAGTCAACTTCCTAACACACAGTTCCTAATTGAAAGGTCAAACAATGAAAGAAGCTGCCATGTTCAAAGACGACCGCAAAGTGTTCAAGAAAAGGAGGTAACCAGAGTTTTGTCTCATGATTTCTATGATCCAGTTGCTAAATATATGGCAAATTTCTTCGGTCAGCAACAAGCTTCAATGCCAGGGTATGTACAAAATTTTGTAGATGAAATTTTTTTATGGTACATTCCTCTTTTGATTTTTAAATCTCAGCAGTATGAAGGTATTAAATCTAACAAGCAGATGCTGGATTGGTTCCATTGGAAGGTTGACTTCACTTGATTAAGTTCAACCATGCTTATATCAATATGAGTTGTACATAAATAAGCTCAGAGGTTGAGCATTTACAGTTGCAGTAGTTCTAGTTTATCATTTTCAGTTCGGAATAAATATCCTAGAAGAAGAGTAGGTTCAGAGAAGTTTTGAAGTTTTCAGAGATTTTGGATTGAGAAAATTCAGTTTGACTCGACTCCATGCCCAATAAAGGCTACTGATCTACAAGTTCTCAGCACTTTTCTACCAAATTACTGTCCCCAATTGGAGCCAGATGTTGTAGCACAATTTTACTCAGCAAAAAGTATTTTCCTGAACTCATATTCTTAATTAATATTTCTAAAGAAATGAGAGGTATTAACAATCCTTTGGTGATGATTAATTTGAGCAAATATCATGAATCTATTCATAAGATAAAGATTGAATAATTCTAACAGATGAGAGCCTTGTATACAAAGAATCTGTCATTCGAGCTGTCTTTTAGGAAAAAATGTGCATGCTGGCAATGCAGTACATATTCTTGAATCTATATCGGCCAAAGAAACACATGATTATTGCCCCAAAAACTGTGTTGCCAAATTGGGTTCACGAATTCTCAACCTGGGCTCCAAGCATTGCTATCATTCTATATGATGGTCGTCCAGATGAACGAGAGGCTATGAGAGAGGAATCTGGACAGGATGGTAAATTTAATGTACTAATTACTCATTATGACCTCATCATGCGGGACAAAGCATATTTGAAAAAGATACACTGGCATTACAAGATTGTTGATGAGGGGCACTGCCTAAAAAACCATGAGTGTGCTCTTGCACGGATTTTAGTAACAGGATATCGTATTCGCTGAAGGAAAAATTCCCAAATGGGGCTGGCACAGAGATCTCTTCAATTGGACAAAATCAGTCAACACTCAAGGATCCTCCCGAGTCGCAGCAACCTCTGAAACGGCTCCAGAAAATGCATGTAATAACGCATTGCAACAGAAAAAGTTGAAACCTATTTTTTCTATTGAGAAAAGGGGCAATATCGAAGTTCTCAAGGTGGTGGCCATATGCGGTTCTCTCAAGAAGGCTTCTTACAACCGTGGCCTTATTCGTACTACCATTGAAATAGCCAAAGAGTCGATTCCGGGCATGGAGATAGAGCTGATAGACATCAGCAATCTCCCCTTTCTGGACACTGATCTTGAAGTGGATGATCGTTTTCCAGATGTTGTGGAGAGATTTAGAAAAATATTCCTTGATGCCGACTGTATACTCTTTTTTTCTCCAGAGTACAACTATTCTGTCACCGTTCACTCCCTTGAAGAGCGCTATAGATTGGGCATCTCGATCTCCCAATGTGATGGCGGGCAAACCTGCAGCCATAATGAGCGCAGCTAGATCTCTTGGTGGTGCAAGAGCTCACTTGAAGCAAATTGGGGTCTACCTTGATTTTCACTTCATCAACAAGCTAGAGTTATTTGTAAATACATAGAAAAGAAGAGATTGTCCGGGCATCAGGAAAATTTGAAATCGCTTGATCGCTTGCTGCCTAAGCTCCAGAGGACAAGGCACAGAGTGCTACCTTTTTCTCAAAGGACTCGTCTTATGGATGTCCCAAAAATTCATTTGAATGTGTATGGCTTTATGTTTATGAGACTCGATGGAACTACAAAAACAGAAGAACGGGGGGCTTTACTTCATAAGTTTAATGTGCCAAGTTCACCATTCTTCATGTTTCTTTTGAGTACCCGGGCTGGTGGGCTTGGTCTCAACTTATAGATTGTTGATACTATGATATTATTTGACAATGATTGAAATCCCTAAATGGATCAGCAGGCAGAGGATTGTGCCCATAGAGTTGGCCAAAAGAAGGAGGTTCGTGTTTTGTTTTGACTAGTGTTGGTTCTATTGAGGAAGAAATCCTTGAACACGCGAAACAGAAAATGGGGATCAATGCTAAGGTTATCCAGACCGACCTTTTCAACGACACTTCCACAGCTCAATTCAAATTAGTTCATTTCCCATTCAAATCGAACCAGTACTTAGGCAAATCGAGTCAAAGGTTGGAGGTGGATATTTTCCCCACCATGGTTTATCAAAGACTTGGGCAGCATAAATAGTATGCGTCTGTACAAATGTATTATGCACAGCGCTAAGTGAAATAATAAGGATTTCTTCCACTGAAGCTATGCAGCATCAACGATTTGGATCATCCAGTTCGATCCAACGGTTTACGGGGGTATAAGTTAAACGAAGTTTATGAGAGCTAGTACCCCCCGTAAATGGTTTGATTTAAACCGCTGTTTACAAGATCGACGGCTGTGATGTATTACGGCACCTCCGATTCATTTCGTACAAACTGCTGTCATTACCCCCGTAGGTGGTTATCGATTTTCATAAACCATGGGCGGTTTTGTCGATTTATACATGTGGCTGTTATGGTGGGCCCCAAAGATACCATTCGTTCTTTTCACTTTGCACTAGCGTAGGATCTTATCTTTGGTTTTATATTATATATTATATATAATATTAAAACAAATATTTTGTAAATTAAAATAATTCCAACATTTCCAAGAATCAGTTTCAAACCTGATCATAACAGTTAGGAAGTTATTTCAGAAGGTTGATATAAAAGCATAGATAGGAGGAGGAGAGAAAGGTTCCTGGTTTTTGGACCTTGAAGCCAAGTTTTTGTACTGAAGAATGAAAAATCTATGAATGAGTATGCAAGTTCTTGTCATTCTGTTTGTGATGAAAAGTTTTTCTAGTTTACATAATGCTTTCCATCTGTGATTAAAATAGAGTAAGAGCAGCGGGTCTCTTTATACATATGTATTTAAGAGTTAAACACACCTTAATGTTCGCTCCTTTGTTTTAACTTTGTATCTACTTAATTCTCCAGGGTTTTGAAATGATAGATTCTGTTTGAAGCAGCATATCAGATTAAAATCTTCTTCTCTTTTTCTTCCGTTCATTCATTTCAGCATAAGTGGGATATAGCATTGTAGAACATCCATGGTTTGTTATTTAATGGTTACATAATCAATGTTTGAGGTTTAAAAGCCAGAGACAGATATATTTTATTTTGTGACATAATCCTTAATGTCTTGAGCATGGATTCCTTTACACAGCAAGGAATTGTTTCTCAAGGAACAACATTAATTGGCGCCGTTGCCGGGGACGAAGAAGCAAAGTTCATTTCCCTGGGTTTTCTTTCTACTTCCTCTGGTTGTTTAGTGAGGAGGAAGTACTCATTTGTGTTTACTTTGTACAGAATTCTCATTTTCACAAAGCCAAACGTGAGGTCACATACCTTGCAGCAGATGGTTTCATAATCCTTTTGTTTTGATGGTGAACAAGATTCAGCTTTGAAGATTGGTTGTTTATTATTCACCTGGCGACTCCACGGATGAAGGTTTCATTAGATGAAGAATTTTCGTGGCAAGAAGATGAGAAAGTATCATGGAAAAAACATGTATCAGAATTTCCGTTTTTTAAAGGAGGTTCTATTTTTTACTGTTAGTTTAGTGATCCATTTTCCCATTTATATTAAAAGGATTGTTTCCTGCTTTGTTTTCTCAGAAGACTACAAGGCCCAAAATGTAAATTCATTATTGGAAAAAGATGATTTTGCTTCTGCTTGTATTATAAATCTTGACACAAGTGTATCTCCTAAACATGAAAGGAGAGATGATTGTTGTATTACAATCTCGAAAGATAATCAGTCACAGTCTGGGCGTAAAGGTGATGATTCATCATCTTCGGATGATAGTATTTTGCCTCATAAGAAATTGACTGCTTTTCAGTTCAAAAACAGAGAAATCTTTAAACCCCTGAAGCTGCCCACTATTCTCCATCAATATCCTTCAAAAGGATTCAAGTCCTTGCCAAGTTTCTCCAGGAAGGAGAAGGACCTTTCAGCTAAATCACATATCTTGGAATTTAAATACTTCCTGGACAAATTTCAAATCATTTATGAAGACGTAGCTTTAAGGATTTTTTGCCATTCTTTAAAACAGGATGCTCAGCAATGGTTTCAGTGTTTGGAAGCAGGTTCAATTAATTCCTGGCAAGATCTTCAAGATGTGTTTCTTACATATTGGGGCGAGAATAAGTCATATGAAGAGCACCTTTTGGAAATATATTCTATCCGAAGGCAAAGTAATGAATCAATTTCTGAGTTTAATAGGAGGTTTCAAAAAATTTATTTCAGCATGCCAGAAGAAATTCGACCTCCAGAAGCAGTAGCTATGGTCTATTATTTGAAAGCTCTTTCTTTTGCCTTGGCTTTTTATCTAAAGGAGAGAAAGCCTAGCACTCTGAAGCTGATGTTTCTCCATGCGCAAGAAATCGAGAATAATGCATGGGCTTGTAAATTTTTTTCCTGTAATGTAGAAAGTCCAAGTTATGTTAAAGATAAGAGTGCTTGTGAAGGGAACATTGGAATTTCTTTACAAGAGAATGTAAGTTCAGAGGCTAATAAAAATTTCCAAAAAGTGTCAAAAGGTTCCTATCTTGGTGAAAGGCAAGAATCTAATCATTTTGAAGATTCTAGTCGAAACTTAGTTGTAACAACTGAACTACAATATGAAAGCATGGAAGATCATTGCAATAATTTTGTGAGTATTGAGGAAAATAGTGCAGTTTCTCAGACCTGTTTGCAAGAGGAAGATTTTAGTCATCAATTGATGTTAAGTGAAGAGCATCAGCATTATGGAGAGCAAACCTTGGATGTGTATTGTCAGCCTGAATTCTTGCCTACAGGAAGTGGCAGTCAGCTTCCTAACACACAGTTCCTAATTGAAGGGTCAAATAATGAAAGAAGCTGCCATGTTCAAAGATGTCTGCAAAATGTTCAAGAAAAGGAGGTAACCAAAGTTTTGTCTCATGATTTATATGATCCAATTGCTGAATAAATAGAAAATTTCTTTGGTCAGCAACAAGCTTTAATGCAAGGGTATGTACAAAATTTTGTATATGAAAATTTTTCATGGTACATTCGTCTTTTGATTTTTAAATTTCAGTAGTATGAAGGTATTAGATCTGACAAGCAGATGTTGGATTGGTCCCATTGGAAGGTTGACTTCACTTGATTAAGCTCAACCATGCTTATATCTATAGGAGTTGTACATAAATAAGCTCAGGAGTTGAGCATTTCCAATTGCAGTATTTCTAGTTTAAAATTTTCAGTTCAAGAATAAAGATCCTAGAAGAAGAGTAGGTTCAGAGAAGTTTTGAAGTTTTTAGAGATTTTGGATTGAGAAAATTCAGTTTGACTCGACTCCATGCCCAATAAAGGCTACTGATCTACAAGTTCTCAGCACTTTGCTACCAAAGTACTGTCCCCAATTGGAGCCAGATGTTGTAGCACAATTTTACTCAGCAAAAAGTATTTTCCTGAACTTATATTCTTAATTAATCTTTCTAAAGCAATGAGAGGTATTGACAATCCTTTGGTGATGATTAATTTGAGCAAATCTCATGAATCTATTCATAAGATAAAGATTGAATAATTCTGACAGATGAGAGCCTTGTATACAAAGAATCTGTCATTCGAGCTGTCTTTTAGGAAAAAATGTGCATGCTGGCAATGCAATACATATTCTTGAATCTATATCGGCTAAAGAAACACATGATTATTGCCCCAAAAACTGTGTTGCCAAATTGGGTTCACGAATTCTCAACCTGGGCTTCAAGAATTGCTATCATTCTATATGATGGTTGTCTAGATGAACGAAAGGCTATGAGAGAGGAATCTGGACAGGATGGTAAATTTAATGTACTAATTACTCATTATGACCTCATCATGCGGGACAAATCATATTTGAAAAAGATACACTGGCATTACAAGATTGTTGATGAGGGGCACTGCCTAAAAAACCATGAGTGTGCTCTTGCACAGATTTTAGTAACAGGATATCGTATTTGCCGGAAGCAAAATGCCCAAATGGGGCTGGCACAGAGATCTCTTCAATTGGACGAAATCAGTCAACACTCAAGGATCCTCCCGAGTCGCAGCAGCCTCTGAAACAGCTCCAGAAAATGCATGTAATAACGCATTGCAACAGAAAAAGATGAAACCTATTTTTTCTGTTGAGCAAAGGGGCAATATCGAAGTTCTCAAGGTGGTGGCCATATGCGGTTCTCTCAGGAAGGCTTCTTACAACCGTGGCCTTATTCGTACTACCATTGAAATAGCCAAAGAGTCGATTCCGGGCATGGAGATAGAGCTGATAGACATCAGCAATATCCCCTTTCTGGACACTAATCTTGAAGTGGATGATCGTTTTCCAGATGTTGTGGAGAGCTTCAGAAAAATATTCCTTGATGCCGACTATATACTCTTTTCTTCTCCAGAGTACAACTATTCTGTCACCGGTCACTCCCTTGAAGAACGGGGGGCTTTACTTCAGAAGTTTAATGCGCCAAGTTCACCATTCTTCATGTTTCTTTTGAGTACCCGGGCTGGTGGGCTTGGTCTCAACTTACAGAATGTTGATACTATGATATTGTTTGACAGTGATTGAAATCCCCAAATGGATCAGCAGTCAGAGGATCACGCCCATAGATTTGGCCAAAAGAAGGAGGTTCATGTTTTGTTTTGACTAGTGTTGGTTCTATTGAGGAAGAAATCCTTGAACGCGTGAAACAGAAAATGGGGATCAATGCTAAGGTTATCCAGGCCGACCTTTTCAACGATACTTCCACAGCTCAATTCAAATTAGTTCATTTCCCATTCAAATCGAACCAGTACTTAGGAAAATCGAGTCAAAGGTTGGAGGTGGATATTTTCCCCACCATGGTTTATCAAAGACTTGGGCAACATAAACAGTATGCGTCTGTACAAATGTATTATGCACAGCGCTAAGTGAAATAATAAGGATTTCTTCCACTGAAGCTATGCAGCATCAATGATTTGGATCATCCAGTTCGATCCAACGGTTTATGGGGGTATATGTTAAACGATGTTTATGAGAGCTAGTACCCCCCGTAAATGGTTTGATTTAAACCGCTGTTTACAAGATCGACGGCTGTGATGTATTATGGCACCTCCGATTCATTTCCTACAAACCGCTGTCATTACCCCCATCGGTGGTTATTGTTTTTCATAAACCATGGGCGGTTTTGTCGATTTATACATATGGTTGTTATGGTGGGCCCCAAAGATACCATTCGTTCCTTTCACTTTGCACTAGCGTAGGATCTTATCTTCGGTTTTATATTATATATTATATATAATATTAAAAAAAATATTTTGTAAATTAAAATAATTCCAACATTTCCAAGAATCAGTGTCAAAACTGATCATAACAGTTAGGAAGTTATTTCAGAAGGCTGATATAAAAGCAGAGATAGGAGGAGGAGAGAAAGGTTCCTGGTTTTTGGACCTTGAAGCCAAGTTTTTGTACTGAAGAATGAAAAATCTATGAATGAGTATGCAAGTTCCTGTCATTCTATTTGTGCTGAAAAGTTTTTCTAGTTTACATAATGCTTTCCATCTGTGATTAAAATAGAGTAAGAGCAGCGGGTCTCTTTATACATATCTATTTAAGAGTTAAACACACCTTAATGTGCACTCCTCTGTTTTAACTTCGTCTCTACTTAATTCTCCAGGGTTTTGAAATGATAGATTCTGTTTGAAGCAGCGTATCAGATTAAAATCTTCTTCTCTTTTTCTTCCGTTCATTCATTTCAGCATAAGTGGGATATAGCATTGTAGAACATCCATGGTTTGTTATTTAATGGTTACATAATCAATGTTTGAGGTTTAAAAGCCAGAGACAGATATATTTTATTTTGTGACATAATCCTTAATGTCTTGAGCACAGATTCCTTTACACAGCAAGGAATTGTTTCTCAAGGAACAACAGTCACTTTCCTTCTTTCAGAAATATTGGTGCTCCATATATGGAAACATTGTCCCTTCCTGAATTTACCATTGGTTTACCATTTTGGTTATTTTCAACCTCCTTAGTATCAAATGTCCAAACTTCTTTTGAACGAATTAGTCTTCCACCTAAAAAAATGATCCTAACATTGACCCTTTACTCTCTTTGTTTCTTTAGTCTTCTTCACCCTCATTTGGTCAAAGCCTTACAGTAACCCAATGTATAAGAAGAAGAAGAAGTGAAATAAGCAAAGGGGAAACCAAGAAACCATTGCTACTAATGCAACTAGTTTGGAGAAACCTTCTAATCATCCCCACAAAGTTAAATTCCCTTGAAAGTTATGTAAGGGTGACCACGTTCTTGGAGATTGTCCTGGTATTCCCAATGTATTAGAAGTGTGGTCAACAGACTCACATAAACCTTTGTCGTCAGCTTCTGGATATCATGTTGGTGAAAAACAATCGACTAATGATCATAAGCTCCACAGGAAAAGGGGAAAAGTTAAGTTTCCTTATAAGTTATGTGAATGAAATCATCATATTCACCTTTTTCCCTATATGGAGTAAGCCTCAAAAGTGTTGGAAAACCTTACATCTTATCAACTTCGTCCTCCATATGGTTATCAAAATATTTCCCCCAATCCTCCATTAGTTGTTAAAGTTATTGATCCAAATCCATCTTCAATAAATCCCACTCTCTTTTAAAATGAATCCAATGAATCTGTTCCTATCCAACCATTGGTAGGGAAAATGGTTGACAGGATTCCACCTTCAGTTGATCATAACTTTCCTCTAGAGAGTGAGGTTCATACTGCTCAGAATCTTACCATTTATTTAGATTCCAATGTGCTGGGGGACAATCCTCCTGTTCCAATGATAGAGGAGGATAATCCTCCCATTTCCAAAATATAGGGGAGCAATTCTCTCATTCCTATACCACAAGGGGGAAGTTCTCTCGTTCTGAGGGCACCCCCTCTAAGTAATAGGGTCACTTCCTTTGATTAGATTTGGCTAGCAAGATATTGTATTCCTCCTTACATGCTCTTCCATATCATAGTAAAAGCTTATAATATTTCATACCTGGAAACGTCATAGACGAAGGTGCACCTATTAGTATTCTATCCTCAACTTCTTGGAAAGATTTCGATTTTATACATCTTATGCTTGTTACCAAGAATTTGTTGGCCTTTAATAGAGGAACCAAACAACCGATAGCAATCCTTCCTCAGTTGCTTATTACTTTAGGAGGAAATAGTGTCTGATGGTAGTCCAAGGTCCTTTAGATTTTAATTTACTCCTTGGACATGAATATGCTTATGCCATTGGAGTTCTTTCCTCTTCACTCCTTCGTGTGAATTATTTATGACATGAATGGAGAATCGTGACCATTTATCAGCTTTCATTTGTTGATCCTAATTGAATCCCAATAAACCAAAATCGCTACATGTCCTTATATGTAAGTCGTATCTTCCCTGCCACAGGTTAATTATGTGGAAACCTATTTCCTGCCCACATCAACTGATGATCTAAAAGGATACGTAGTGCATCATGTACTAGTAGCATTTGATCTTAATGTTTCCATTTGATCCCTTAATTCCTTTCAGTGCATTTTTCTTCCATTTGATGAGAGCCTCTTGGAATTCATGGTATTTTTGAGGCAATGATCTATTATTGGAGAAGATTTCATTTTCTTGTGTCAATATCAGGAAAAAATGATACAGGGTTCCATGAGCATAGTTATTTTCCTATGTCAAGCTCATTAAAATGAATACATTAGTCGAAAATGGAAAATAGGTTATATTTAATAGTTTTTTCTTCCTTTTCGGACTCAAGATACTATTTATGATGAGGAACCTTTGGATTTTTATTTTTCGCCTCTTTTTCGAACTATCTAAACATGAAAAAGGAGTTGAGTTACACATTTTTTGGACTCGTAAAAGCATCAAACACCAATGGAATCGTTGAACATGACAGGACAAAACCACTCCTCAGGTTTCGTTAAAAATACTCAGAGATATTTGTTCGAAGGATGAACTTAAAGATCAAGCATATGTTATCCTTCTCAAGCTTGTCAAAAATAAAGAAGTAATCACTGAAAATGGTTGGGGAAATTGGGAAAAATGGATACTAGACCTATTACTAGAAGTGAGTCACTCTTGAACATGACACTCTTTCATTTCATCTCTGTCATGGTTGGGTGGGAAATATGCTTGTACTTTTGGTTCATCACCCCATATCAAAAGCCTCTACATTCGTTTTTGCGTCAATGCTACCAAATCCATAAAATGTTGCCAATATTTTCAATATAAGTCCTTTAGTTTATGTCTTCTATGAAACTCTTAATCCTACATTCATGTCTACTATTCCTGAACTAGTTCCATATCATTATCATTCTGTCTCAAATCTTAATACCTCTTTTGTGTCGTTGATGGGGGATACATCAAGGCCCTCCTATGAGAGGTTGCTTCCTGTCAACATCAGATCATTATCCAGGAAGTTGACTTAGAGACTCCCTTTGGTACCATGGAACTTTCATACATCAATGGCAAGTTTCCTTACTCTCAGCAACAATTTTTCATCATTGAGCTTCGACCAAAATATTTTTTGTGGTGTTCGACTCCAACTCATTCAGTCACAACATATGAATTGTACTATAGTACCTTGATAGCCATTAACATCATATATGGTTTCTCTCTCATATGTTAACGACTTACATCATTAGGCAGTAATCAGATGGTGTCTACCATTTGACCCCATATCTAGTTCCATCCGGGCTTCTATTTCTAGATTAATTCAAGATTACAAAGTATGATGGCTATGGTCATACAGAAAGTCATCGAATCAATGTGTCCACTCTTTCTCATCGATTCTTGATATTGCTTGATCATTGTACATGTAATGTTGCCTTATGTGTTGAGCATGGGTATGCCTCCATCAGAAAATATGTCATGATGTAAGTGTATTAAAATATATGATGATCTCAATCTGTTATTCTTGATCTAGAATTGTCACAAAATAAAGCACTTCAGTCATCAACTATCATTTTTTACTTTGCGCTTTAGGGGGAGATATTTTATAAGTCATTTTATCACATCTGGTTAATAGGACATTTGGGAGCCTCAACCATATCAACATTGATGATAACAACAATTTTCTAGCAACAAAGTATAAAAGCCAAGGGTAATGAAGAGGCAATTTGTTCCCCAAAACCATGGTCCATCCTTCAGTAATTTCTTGAAATCTTCCTATGTTTAAAATTTGAAAAAAAAAACTCCTTTGGACCATAAATAGATATTACATTAAGGCATTCATGTTGAAACGACCAATTGATGTAAAGCATGCAGTTTGGTGTAGAAACCATTGGAACGACATATCACAAAATGGTTTGGAGTACAGAAAAAAGGTAATTTACCTTAGGAATATTATCCTCCATGGACCAGTTCCTGAACCAATTCCATATCAATATCATTCTGTCTCAAATCTTGATACCTATTTTTTGTAGTTGATGGGGGATACATTAAGGCCCTCCTATGAGACTTGTCAACATAAAATCATTATCTAGGAAGTTGACTTAGAGACTCCCTTTGGTACCATGGCACTCACATACATCAATGGAAAGTTTCCGTTCTCTTGGCAAAAAGTTTTCATCATTGACCTTTGACAAAAATATTGTGTGGTGTTCGACTTCAACTCATTCATTCACAACATACGAATTGTACTATAGTACCTTGAGAGCCATTAACACCAATTATGATTTCTATCGCATATGTTAATGACTTACATCATTGGGCAATAATCAGATGGTGTCTACCATGTTCAACCTCATTGTTAGACTCATACATTGGACGATCGAGTGAATGAGATATAAGACCCCATATCTAGTTCCATTTGTGCTTCAATTTCAGGATTAATGCAAGATTACAATGTATGATGGATATGGTCATACATACACTCATCCAATCATGAGTCCACTCTTTGTCATCAGTGGACAATACTTCTTGATCATTATACACGTAATGTTAGCTTATGTGCCAAGCATGGGTATGACTCCTTTAGCAAATATGTCATGATGTAAATTTATTATAATAGATGACGATTTCAATAAGTTTTTCTTGATCTGAAATTTCCACAAGGTAAAGAACTTCATTCATCACTTTCGTTTCTAATTTTGCGCTTTAGGGGGGGGATCTTTTATAGGCCATTTTATAAAATCTAGTTAATAGGACATTTGGGAGCCTCGCCCATATCAACATTGTTCTATAGTGAAAATAAAAGCGTCGTTGGACCATAAATAGATATTACATTTGGGTGTCCATGATGAAATTAATAATTGATGTAAAGAATCTAGTTTGGTACAGAAACTATTGAAATGACATATCACAACATTGTTTTGGAGTACAGGAAAAAAGGTAATTTACCTTAGCAACATTAACCTCCATGGCAAGCACTTGATTCATTTGTGCTACAATCTAAGGACCTCAGATGTATTGTGGTTGATCCATTGGACTAGAAAAACCTCCTCGTAGCCTCAATTTTAAGGTTAAAGTGGATTTCCTCATGATGTGGTAATAATTCCTTATGATACCCAATCGATTTTCATTGCACAACTTTAAGGTTTCCAATAAATATGAATCCCTAGTCCAAAATAAGGTAGGAATCCCATTGACATTTATAATAAAAATCTCAAATGTTTCCTCAACTTATTCATCCTACAATTTACCAATATAATATTTTTTCCATCTCCATTCCCTATAATGTTTCTTTCTAAACTAATTTTAATCTTAATTTAATATTCTCTAAACAAAATATAAAAAAATAAATATGCTTCTTATCATATTTATTATATGTATTTGAAATGTATCATAGATAATCAATAAATTATTATTAAATTTTCTTTAAAATCTACAAGTTTAAATATATTTATATTTAATAATATAATATTTGGGGAAAATTTATAAGTTTAAATATATTTGTATTTAATAATAAAATATTTAGAGTATTTTGAATTTATTTCTAAATATACACGTAAGTATACACGATTTACATTGAAAGGGTTATATCTGTGAGGATTTGCGAGACTAACATTTACAATATCAAAGGTTAAGATAGTAGAACAACAAAATGTTGAGGGTTTTAACACAATTTCATTATCAAGTTTTTCAATTTACAATTTCCAAATTTCTTAAGTTTTTCATTTTCAAATTTGAAATTTGGATTTACATTGTTTAGAAATTTTATTTAGAGTTAATTTATTAGGAACATTTGAGTTTAGAAAACACATAAATTCTAAAATATAAATTTTCATTTTCAGTTATCATTAATAAGTTTTCTATTTTTATTTTTTCATAATTAATGAAATAAGGATCATGACTATCATAAATTAATACAATTATATAAATTTAATTGTTGGTCAAAGCATATGGGAATAAAAAGGTTTAACAAATGAGACATTCACATTGTCAAGATTAAAAAAAATCATAAAAATAAACTAAATTATAATATTATTTTAAATTACTCTTATAATTATGATGATTAATTATCAAAAAAACAGTTAATATATGTTTAAAAATTTTGTCCATTTTAAAATATATGCAATTAGGGTGAAAATGTGAAGTTGGGTTACACTTTTTGCCCTCTTTGAGAAAAAACTTTCATTTTTTTTTGTTCTTCAACTTTCTGCAAACTATAACAATTTTTCTGTTTAGAATTTCATTTTGTGATAAAAATAAAAGTTGTCAGAAATTTTGTTTGCTTTCTATTACTTATTTTTTGGAATTTTTTTATGCACATTTGATATGTCAACTTAGCGTTTCTTTGAGTGTGTGTTTTTTAACAATCAAATGATTCATAAGAAGTCATGTTAATACGCAATGTTGTATTCTTTGAAAATTTGTGTTTTTGAGAAAGAAAAATGTGTTACAACAATCTAGACAGAGTATACTTTGGTTTTTTCATATTTACAAAGCCAATGGATGCATATCATAATTACTAGAATTTTTTGAACTGGTCCAATATGAAAAAAGTGCATATTTTGAGTATGTTTCGCAACGCAAGAAATTTCTTAACATATAAGTTATAAACTAAAAATCTAAAAGCTACCCATTAGACACGACGGACCAACGTAATGCCCCATAATTTTTTCAAAGTTTTTTACAATGTATTTTGGGAGATACAAAATTTTGATTTCACTGAATCACAATGATCCTCAGAAATTGTTTGCACCCGTTTTATTACAAAATTAATTAAAATTAGTAAATATTTATGAAATTCCATGAAAGTCATATTTCCTGAAAGTAGATTCAATTCTGAAAGTTCTTGTCTTGGTTTCGACAGTTAATTCAGAATTTTTCGTGGAGTTTAATCAGTCCAAAGTTGCAGAAACGTATTCAGAGCTTGGAACTGCGTAACTGGTGATGCGTTAGTTCGGCTGAACTTTTATAAAAAGTTCGGTCTCACTATTTTTTGCGCAAATGGGCCGTCGAGTCTCATGCCTTAATAGTTCGGCCAAACTTTTTTTCAATGTTCGGCCGAACTTCTGCCTAATTTTTTGTTGGCCGAAAAATTTCGCAGAGCCCCTCCAAAAAAACATTTCGCGGCAATATAAATTACCGCGAAATCATTCATAATTTTCGTACATTTTGCACATTTGGTCTGATTTTACAAAGGTCTTGGTTTGGGTTTAAAGACTTTTCTTGGAGATTTGGGTTTACGGACATTTCTTGGAGGCGGTCTGATTTTGCAAAGAATTGTTTTGGGTTTAAGGACTTTTCTTGGAAGACATTTCTTGGAGGCGGTCTGATTTTGCAAAGAATTGTTTTGGGTTTAAGAAATTTTCTTGGACGTACATTCAAAGGACATTTCTTGGAGGTATGTGATACATTTTTTTGGATGTTTTTTGTTCTTCATTTTTTTTTTAAAGTATAGATTTGGGCTTAATTTCGAATTCTTGGAGGCAGTTTCATTTTGCAAAGAATTTTTTTGGGTTTAAAGACTTTTCTTGGAGGACATTTCTTGGAGGCGGTCTGATTTTGCAAAGAATTGTTTTGGGTTTAAGGAATTTTCTTGGACATACATTCAAAGGACATTTCTTGGAGGTATGTAATGCATTTTTTTGGATATTTTTGTGCTTCATTTTTTTTTTAAAGTATGGATTTGGGCTTAATTTCGAAAAGACATTTTCTGGAAGTATTTTTTGAAGTATTTTTTAAAGTGACATTTTTTTTAAAGTTGGAGGCATTTTCTGAAGTGACATTTTTTTAGAGTACGTGTTTTGAGTTGAAGTAAATCTTTTGAGCTTTGTTTCATTTTTACAAGACATTTTTTTCTCGGATTTTTCAAAGTAAGTGTTTTGGATTGGAGTACGTATTTTTTCCAAAAATTTTAAAATGAGTTTTTTTAAAATTAAATCTTTTGTGATGCTTTTTCTAATTGAGTTATTGTCTAAATTTTTGAAAGAATTTTTTTTAACTTCATACACTATTATCATGGGAAATCGAAGGAATTGTGCGAGAAAATATGATCGAAAAAGAGACCCTGAGGAACGTAGAGAAGAGACGAGACAATCTCGCAAAAGAAAGATAGAAGCACTCTCAAATATTGAAGGGGAAAATCAACCTCAACTAGAAATTGAAGCAGATATGTAAATGTAAATATTATGATCTATTGATATATTTAAAATTTTCCTAGTGTAAAATGTGAAGCTTAATTTTTATTTGATGAACTAATTTGAAAAATATTTTGCAATGTAAACAAAGAGAGATATTCCTCAAAACATTGATGATGAGATACAAAATTTTGAAAGAGAAAGTGAAAGAGATATTGAACCAATGATTGAAGATGGTGAAAATATTGAAAGAAATTCAAGTGAAGAAATTGAATCATAAGGTATGTACATACATACATACATACATACATACATATATATATAGAACAAATGCACATATTGTTGAAATTATACATATATTTATTAATTTGGTTATTTATTGAATATGTAAACTTATTATGTAGTATTTATTCGAATATGTACAGATGAAATCAGTGTCGATGATGAGATGTTAGAAAATGTTGACACTCACACATATGGAGATAAAAACCTGACCATTATATACGATATCGTGTTAACCACATTTTTGAAATGTATTTCATAAAGGAGCAGGTGACAGTTCAAGCTCAAATGTTGAAAGGTATCCTATCATTAAGGAAATTAAAAGAAGTTATGACACTACTGGGTATTCGAAAATCAACCAAAGATAAAAAAATGAAGGAAAATGTGATACAAAATATAAGTAGTGCTATAAATTCAATTAGGATATCTAGACAAAAAAATGTTTCAATTGTACGTAGATGAATACATATGGCAGTGGTTTCATCAAGTACTAAAGAGAATTGTTTGGTAACATCTATGGCACGAGCATTAGGAACCTCACGAAAAACTTTGCACAAACATCGAAAATTTCGGCTGCAAATAGATGTAAATGATGAACTTGCTTGTTGGAGAGCTATTTGTATGCAACCGTACAAAGATAGACTTGGAGAAAATGTTAAAAAAATAATATATGAATATTGGAAGAACAATTCGCGTGCTTCGCTAGCTGCAAAGCATGTGATGCGAAGAAGAATAGCATGAAATCAGTACGAAGAACATGAAAAATATTTCTTGGAAACCAATCAGATAGAGTTATTCAACAAGTTCAAAGAAGAGAATCATGAAATTCATGTTTCAATCAGTGCTTTTGCTCAACAAAAACCATGGTATGTAAAACCTATCACCGTACGCGACACTTGTTGTTGCCGTTATCATGTGGAATTTGAGTTATATTATGACACATTCCTTGATTTCGGTAGAACATTATGGAAGGATTCACCTCCTCCTTCCACTATCCGTGAATTCATATCTCAAATTCTATGTGAAAGAGAAAGCGACGAACTATTTTACAAAAAGAAATGTGTTGGTGGTAAAAATGCAATGATTGTGGAAATTTGACTAAATTTCAAAACAAATATCGTATTGATATAAATGATCAATCATTGTCCAACATGAAAGTGAAATGGAAGAGATATGAATATATCGATACATCGATTCAAGGTGCAAATAGTGTTAAAAGAATTGAATTACTAGAAGACGAAATTTTTCTGATAGACTTTTTGAGAAATTTTGAGGCATAAATTTACAAATACACCAAGCATTCCCATAGAGCTTGATGGCAAGACTTGCAATTCAAAAAATCTCGTGAATTTTTTCCACCAGGGACCATTTTGTCAGTGATTGATTTTGCAGAAAACTACACATTTGTTCCACAAAAATAAATTCAGAGTGAATACTATCATTCCGACCAAGTCTCCATGCTTGTCCATATTCTATATAGACATGCTGAACAAAATTTCGATCATATAGAAAGAACGAGTGAAAATCGACATATCATTAAAGAATATCACTTTTATATCAGTGACGATCGTACACATGATACATGTTTTGTACAACATTGTTTTGGAAAAATTTATGATTCCTTGAAAAATCGTGGAATAACATTCAATGAACATTGGATATGGTCAGACGGATGCGTAGGTCAATTCAAATCTGCACGATCATTCTTTTGGTTGTGTTGTATTCATAAGAAAACCTGCATTAAACATTGTTGGAATTTCTTTGAGACTGGCCATGGAAAAGGAGAACATGATGGTGCAGGAGCATGCATAAAACGAGCACTTCGAAGATATCAAATGAACCACTCTCCAAGCCGACTTGTGAACGCTAAAGAAGTTGTTCAATGGTGCATCGCTTCTCTAAGCCATGAGACTAACCCATCAAGGGAAGTGCGAAGGTACATTCAATTTAATTTTTATTGGAAATCTAATTTTATCATGCAATGATTATCTTTGATTGTATTTTGATATCATATTTACATTCTTCTTTGAATTTCCATATAAAGTTTTTTCTGGCATATTGGGATCGAATATGTAGATAGATCAATTGGAAATGACGTTGAAACAAAAAAAGGGACTCAAAAATTGCATTCAATTAAAACAAAGTCGTCCAGAAATGTGTTTGCATTGGATAAAAGAAAATATTCTTGTTTTTGTCATGTTTGCATAGATAACACAAAATCCAATGACGTTTGTGAAAACAAAATGTATGTAAACGATTGGAAACATACAGAGCTAAATACAAAGGGAAAAATGTCTGTTGCAATGTTTGAATAAATGCAATCAGAGGAAACTACAATATCATCCGATGGTGATCAAGTTTCTGATCTTGTTAGAGAAGGTAACATTTGAATTGTTTTCTAATGATTTAAAGATCTAGAAATAAATTTAAATATGTATAATTTTGTTAAGTTTGTTTTATTGTGCAGGAGATGTTTTTGTTATAATTGCACCTATTGACAATGATGAAAATGTGAAGTATTATTTGATGCGTTGCACTGAATGAAAAATGAAATTATTAGAAAACTATAATGATCACAGATTTCAATATGAAAGAGGATCTATTATACTGAAAGGTTATTTTTTTCAGTAAAACTAATCAAAGTGGGGATTTTGTTTACTTTGAAGACTATGAACCTGATTTCATAAGCTGTCAATATAGTCACTTGGTGTGTGCAGCACGCATAAAGTTGATAGAGGTTCAATAAAAGAAAAAAACGAAAATTAAGAAATGGAAAATGTCAAAATACGATCATGAACGGATTATTGAAGATGGCATTCCATTGGAATTTTTTTAATTGAACTGCCCAACAATTTATTCTCTTTGGATTAAATATGTTTTAGAACTTCCAGTACTCAACTAAAAATTGAGCTGCTTATGTTATTTGTGCAAGTGTTTGCACATGTAAAAAATTTTTTTGTACATGCATGTAAATAAATCATCCACAGTATAGTTTTGTACGAAGATTCCTTTCAGACAAGAGACTCAGAGCACTTCTCTGACTTTTGGTGGGATTTGACCCACATCTCTATTCCTGAATGAAAATCTAGTACAAAATTTGTCTGTCCAATGGTCAGATATGTTCTATGTTCTAGAATGCAATTAACTGAATGCCATAAATTTACCAATTTATAAATCAACGAGGCTACCTATTTGAGTGCATTAATTACATTGACCCTAATTTAAAAAACATATATGTACTTCTTATATTTTCAATCAAAATTAAATGGATTTACATATATCTACTTCTTTACTTTTTTTTCAATTAGAGCTCAATTGATATGGTTAGTTGCATTGAAAAGCTATGTTCTTCCTATTGGAAAAATTTTCACTCAAACAAGAGTATGTAGAGATCAAAAGTAATCTTAAGATGCCAAATGTACTTCAACCATCCAAAACTTGAGTTTTAAAAACTTTTTGATTAAATCAAAACAATATTTCACATGGGAGTCTTCCATCTAGGCCAAATGTAGATTGAAACCATCCAAAACTTAGATCAAAACATTTAACATTATTTCAAAACATTTAACATTAAATCAAAATTAAAGGGATTTACATATAACTACTTCTTTACTCTTTTTTATTAAATCAAAACAATAATTCACATGGGAGACTTCCATCTAGGCCAAATGTAGATTGAAACCACCCAAAACTTAGATCAAAAAATTTAACATTATATCTTGAAACATTTAACATTTAACATTAAATCAAAATTAAATGGATTTACATATAACTACTTCTTTACTCTTTTTGATTAAATCAAAACAATACTTCACATGGGAGTCTTCCATCTAGGGCAAATGTAGATTGAAACCATCCAAAACTTAGATCAAAACATTTAACATTATATTTTTTTTCTCAGTTGGTTTAATCTATTGATATTGAACATAATTTACATAGCGAGACCCGTCTCTTGGGTTGCCTAACTAGCCAACACCAGAGGGGGTCTGAATCAAAAAAACAGAAAAGGGGTTGCCCATAACCGGGAAACCAACCTAGAAGATGCTGCCCAATATCAGGAAACCAACAGACATAAAGTGTTCAGAAGCACAGTCATTGCAAAACATGACAAAAGTTCAAAAAAGCTAAAGAGGACCTGACATCAAGCTAGCTATCGATGTGTGTAGGAGGATTCTCCTCCACAATTGGACAACTGTAGTCCTCCGGATCATCATCTACTCCCTTGGAGTGCTGGGAGGAGCTCTCTGAATCAGAAGAGGAGCCAGAGTCATCTTTGAGCTTTTTCTCCACACAGGCTGAGCTGCCGCTACTAGCGCCATCGCTGCTGAAGCTCATTGAGCCCGATTTGATTGGAAGAGTTGCCGACTTCCTGGTGTCTTGGGGCTGATGGGTTGGGATGGTGGACTTTCTCCGCTGCTTCCTGGAACCAGAGGCACCTACATCTTGCGGCTCCTCCTAAAAAAAGACAGAAATGGTCATCGTAATTCGAGGTCTGACCATAGCACTGGTGAAGTGAAATTGTGCAACACTGCTTGCCAGAGGAGGGTGGTTGTCTGTGTCATGGATTGAAAGAGGCGGGTGAGAGCCAACACTCCTGCCCCCTCCACCCCTACCCCCACCTTCCCTTCTACAACACATCTGATGTATACGCATGGGAGTCTTCCATAGGCCAAATGTAGATTGAAACCATCCAAAACTTAGATCAAAACATTTAAAACATTTAAAAATAAATCAAAATTAAAGGGATTTACATATAACTACTTCTTTACTCTTTTTGATTAAATCAAAACAATACTTCACATGGGAGTCTTCCATAGGAAAAATGTAGATTGAAACCATCCAAAACTTAGATCAAAACATTTAACATTATATCAAAACATTTAACATTTAACATTAAATCAAAATTAAAGGGATTTACATATAACTACTTCTTTACTCTTTTTTATTAAATCAAAACAATACTTCACATGGTAGTATTCCATAGGCCAAATGTATAGATTGAAACCATCCAAAACTTAGATAAAAACATAAATAACATTATATCAAAACATTTAACATTTAACATTAAATCAAAATTAAACGGATAATGTACAACTTCTTTACTCTTTTTGATTAAATCAAAACAATACTTCATATGGGAGTCTTCCATAGGCCAAATGTAGATTGAAACCATCCAAAACTTAGATCAAAACATTTAACATTTAACATTAAATCAAAATTAAATGGATTTACATATAACTACTTCTTTACTCTTTTTTATTAAATCAAAACAATACTTCACATGGTAGTTTTCCATAAGCCAAATGTATAGATTGAAACCATCCAAAACTTAGATCAAAACATTTAACATTTAACATTAAATCAAAATTAAAGGGATAATGTACAACTTCTTTACTCTTATTGATTAAATCAAAACAATAATTCACATGGGAGTCTTCCATAGGCCAAATGTAGATTGAAACTATCCAAAACTTAGATCAAAACATTTAACATTATATCAAAACATTTAACATTTAACATTAAATCAAAGGGATTTACATATAACTACTTCTTTACTATTTTTTATTAAATCAAAACAATACTTCACATGGTACTCTTCCATAGGCCAAATGTATAGATTGAAACCATCCAAAACTTAGATCAAAACATTTAACATTATATCAAAACATTTAACATTAAATCAAAATTAAAGGGATTTATATATAACTACTTCTTTACTCTTTTTTATTAAATCAAAACAATACTTCACATGGGAGTCTTCCATAAGCCAAATGTAGATTGAAACCATCCAAAACTTAGATCAAAACATTTAACATTTAACATTAAATCAAAATTAAATGGATTTACATATAACTACTTCTTTACTCTTTTTTATTAAATCAAAACAATACTTCACATGGGAGTCTTCCATATAGGCCAAATGTAGATTGAAACCATCCAAAACTTAGATCAAAACATTTAACATTATATCAAAACATTTAACATTTAACATTAAATCAAAATTAAAGGGATTTGCATATAACTACTTCTTTACTCTTTTTGATTAATTCAAAACAATACTTCACATGGGAGTCTTCGATAGGCCAAATGTAGATTGAAACCATCCAAAACTTAGATCAAAACATTTAACATTAACATTAAATAAAAATTAAAAGGATTTACATATAACTACTTCTTTACTCTTTTTGCTTAAATCAAAACAATACTTCACATGGTAGTCTTCCATAGGCCAAATGTTTAGATTGAAACCATCCAAAAATTAGATCAAAACATTTAACATTTAACATTAAATCAAAATTAAAGGGATAATGTACAACTTATTTACTCTTTTTGATTAAATCAAAACAATACTTCACATGGGAGTTTTCCATATAGGCCAAATGTAGATTGAAACCATCCAAAACTTAGATCAAAACATTTAACATTATATCAAAACATTTAACATTTAACATTAAATCAAAATTAAAGGGATTTACATATAACTACTTCTTTACTCTTTTTGATTAATTCAAAACAATACTTCACATGGGAGTCTTCCATAGGCCAAATGTATATTGAAACCATCCAAAACTTAGATAAAAAAAATTAACATTTAACATTAAATAAAAATTAAAGGGATTTACATGTATAACTACTTCTTTACTCTTTTTGATTAAATCAAAACAATACTTCACATGGGAGTCTTCCATCTAGGCCAAATGTAGATTGAAAGGTCATCCAAAACTTAGATCAAAACATTTAACATTATATATCAAAACATTTAAACATTTAACATTAAATCAAAACATTTAAAATTATATGATGTACATGCCAAATGTAGATTGAAACCATCCAAAACTTAAACCTTTAATTTAACAAAAAATTATAAATCACAACATTAAACTTCACACATGCCAAAACATAAGCTTTAAAAAGCAAACAAGTTATATAACAACATTACTTCACATTCACATGCCAAAAGTACTTTGAAACCATCCAAAACTTAACTTTTAAAAACAAAACAAATTATAATAAAACACAATAAAATATATGTCCAAAAATTATAGATCTCACTTGAGTATCAAGTATCAAGTTATATATATATATATATGACTGTATATCTACATAATATATAAAATAGTAAATTTTAGACTAGAAATCTAAATCAAATATAGAAATCTCCATCAAATACAAATGGATGTAGTGTCTTTCCTAGCAGAGTCTCAATATGCGCGCTATCTTGCGAAGCACGAGAAACCTGTACACAATGCACATGTACAAACATAAAAATTTGATGTTTTAAAAATGAGTGAGAAAAATATATATATATATATATATATATATATATTTTAAAATAACATATATATATTTAAAAGTGAAAAATTGAATACTTCTACAGGTGCATTTGGGACATCTCCTAAGAGAGGCTCCAAATGAAAATCTCCCAAAACCTAAAATTCAAAAGAAAATAACTCAAGATGTAGATATATCTCATTTTTTAAGGGAAATTTTTGAGATGGAATATATATAACTTAAAAACATAAATTTTAAAAGTGAAAAATTGTCCATACTTGTTCTGGGTCTAGCACATCACCTAAGGAAGAAGAAGGTACATCCATCCCAAAAACATTGGACAAAATTGAAATTTGATTGAAAACATTTTATTATATATTATATATACATACATGTACATGTGTGCACAATTATTTATTTTTAGAATATCACTTAAAAAACACTAACATTTGTCAACATATCTTGATGGTGAGACCCATCTTGATTGATTGAACCAGAGGCTCCGAATATGATATTAACATTTTCCTCATTCATCAAGCGTGAGAACTGCAAATGGTCTTTTAACACATATAATGATAAATTTTTGTTATATTAATGCACATACAAATAAATGTACATACATATATACATGTGTATTTACGACAAATTGTATATGTACATGTGTTAAAATAATTGAACCCTAACCATTAACACATACCGTTCCTGTGTCTTCTTCCTCATGAAGAATTAGGTATTGCGCTATATTGTGACAATTATTTACATATATTTTGAGATCTTCAACATTCATGTTGTCAATCTCTTCATCTGTACAATACAAAAAATTTGCGCGTGCATTATCACGTGCTCTTTGTCGATTCAGACAAACATCGACTCCACCCAATCCACTATCAACATTGTCGATGATGGCAGCCCTCGCATCTCGACTAGTTTGAGAAGTCACTTCCATATCTGACCGCAAAGTTTCAACCCAAAAAGGTCGACTAACCAATGGTGGCTCAGGGCGAGGCAACTCAACATCATGCCTAGTGCCCTTACGGTCATACAATTGACCTTTCTCAGGACCAAAAAATTCAGACAGAAGGTCATTGTAATTGGGTTTCATTTTCAAAATGAATTCTGCATAAAACAATTTTTAAAAATAAAGAGTGACCTTGTCATTCCATGGGAGTCTTCCATAGGCCGCAAGGTGTTTATCATACAAAAAGTGAGCTATCTCGGGGTGCTTGAAATATTGCACCTTCAGCATCTTTCTTTTCGGCCCTTCTTTGAAATTAAACATGGACTTCGCCATATTTGATGTAACGTTTTGTTTTACATCCTCCCATTTATTGGGACCCATTACTGTTTCATTTCTTTTTCTCATCATTTTTACAAATTTATCAGTCATTGGCCTAAGATTTCGGTACACCTCTACTAGTGTACCTAAAGAATGTGTAACTATTTCCAAGCTTTGTTGACTCTCAACAGGTAGAGTCAAAGCCACGATATCTCTCTGAAATTTTTTATGAAGTTGTTGACACCTTTATAAGGTGCATTGCTCCATGTTTCTTTCCCAAGGTATATCGGAAATGTCGGCCAGATAAGTCGTGGTGGGTTGACAACCTTCTTTTTGAATGAAGCGTTCTATGCTGCATCTTATTTGATGCACATTTGGAGCATTTTCAGCCTTTGCATCAATATATAAAATATTTTATATTAGAAAATACACATGTAAAAAAATTTGTACAAATTGAATGAAAAAAATATTCAAATTGATTTAAACCTCGACGTGGTTGACCAGCTTCTTCCCCACCCTGAAACTCTTGAGAACTAGAACGACCCTACTGAGAACCAGCACCACCAGCAGTTGATTGGCCTCTGGGGGAATAAATATCACCACCTTCATGCAACCTACTACCATTCATTGATGTCCCTCTAAGGGGATTTGAACCACCACCAACCTCTCGAGACGAGAGAGAAGCTTCATAAACAAATACGAATTTATAATAAATTGAAAAATACGTTCATGTGTACATATAAATACATGTACATATTCATTGATTAAATTGTGTGAACCATACCATGATTGGGTGAACCATGGGCATGCTCCATGGATGGAGTAGAGACCCTTCTCCTCTTAGCTCCTAAAAAATAAAAAATGAAACTTATTAACAACTAATTTAACTCACAAAGTTAATAAAAAATCAATTCCATATGTATACACATGTATGGAGATTTAAGATTATATTTAAATACCATGAACATCCCCCGATCGCTGATCCCACATATGGGATTCTGTTGATCTTCGTCGTTCATCCTCCATGATATATATATCCATTGGTGGACATTTACACAAAATAAATTTCAGAAAATTAATGTAATTTAGTGTACACAAATTATGTAGAACACAACTTTCAAAGCACTAATTGATGTGTGAAACTCAATTTAAGCAAATTTTTTTTTAAAAAAATGATAAGTTCACCAAATTGCGCTTTACATGGTGGGAGCACACTTGGTATAAAATTGAAAAAAACACATGGTCATTAAAAAAGAAGTGAAATTGCATTTAAACAAACTCCATTTAAACAAAAATTTGTTTAAGTCCCCGCATTTTAATTTTATAAAAATGTGAAGTTCACCACTTGTTGCAAATGTGAAGTTCACCAAGTTGCGCTTTACATGGTGTGGTGGGAGCACAATTGGTATATAATTGAAAAAAACACATGGTCATTAAAAAATATGCATGTATAAGTACACAACACACACATATCCAAGATATGTTACAATGTCCATCAATAAATTTTGAAGGAGAGCGTATCAACACTAATTCATCTTTGAGAGATAAATCTTGAATTTTTGAAGAAGAGCATCTCAAAACCAATTCATATTTGAGAGATGAATCTTGCATTGGCATTGCTCTGTGTAATTCTAATTCATCTTTGATATATGAATCCTGAATTGGCATTTCCGCATGCAATATATCAGCAGACATCTTATTCACATTTGTACAATGCCTTATACTAAAAAATTGAAATTTGCTAACAATATTTTTTGCTATTCCATGCAGTTCTTTTCACCTCTCCTTCTTAACTTGGCACACGCCATTCATCTGGTTGCACACAAGTTCAGAATTGGTGAAAACTACAATTCCATTTGATCCATACTCCATCGTTGTTCCCAAGCCTTCTATCAATCCAATATAATATGTCTCGTTGTTTGTTGTTCTTCCCAGTATATTCATTTTCCTTTGGACGACTTTGCTAGTCGCAATATTGGAAAGCACATATGTAATCACTTCTTTCCATAGATTGGGATAGCAAGAAACTTCTATGCATAATTTCCATTTTTCAACCATATTTAATGGTTTTCTTATCCTTGAAAAAAAAAAACATATTCAATAAAAAATATATATATATTAAACTGACATTTATTGAAAATGCATGGGAGAAATGACACAAGATCATGAGGTAAATGACATGTGCATGTTTTATCTTAAAGTTTGACTTAAAAAGTTTATGGTCTAGAATTCACATCTAAAATTAATGGGAGGAAGCCTTTAGTTTGTGGGAGAAATGACACATGTACACAATTTACCTTAAAGTGGTTGTGTTTTATGAATATTAAAATGAAGAACTTCTATTTAGATATATTCCAGAGATTGACTATAGGGGAATTTACTAGATATGTCACCTTTCATAAAAGATGAGATCCAGAGGCTACCTGGCCCTTTACAGACTCTGCCTATAGAAATTTTAGAAGTTAAGAAATTTACATTGACAAATTTACTTGTGAGAAATGTACATTGATAACATATAGAGATTAAAATAGGCTTGTGAAAGGTACAAGTGGACAATGTATAATTCTACTTAGAAGAGTCTTTGGTTTAATGGTTAAGCAAGAAAGAGTCGTTACTTTCTCTATCTAGAGTAGAAGTGGAATACATAGTAGTTACTTCTTTTTGAGTGTTTTGGATGAAATGGGCTCTACAATATATTAAGGTAAATTTCTTTTTGAGTGAGTAGAAGTGGAATACATAGTAGTTACTTCTTTTTGAGTGGTTTGGATGAAATGGGTTGTACAAGATATTAAGGTAATTTTATTTTTGAGTGTTTTGGATGAAATGGGCTCTACAAGATATTAAGGTAAGGTAAATTTATTTTTTAGTGTTTTGGATGAAATGGGCTCTACAAGATATTAAGTTAAATCTATATATCTATTAAGTGTTTCAATATAAGTGTAATAATAATTTCAAAAATAAAATATTCTACTTCCTTCAATCACTATTTACATATCATCATAAAGTACCACTTCCTCACACAACAAGTCTTTGTGAAAATAGTGAAGATGGAATACATACCCACAAAGAATCTTGTTAGAGAAGCATTTGAATATGTGAGAAACAAATTAGGAATAGTTCTTGTAAATTATCTTGTTAGAGAACCATTTGAACATGTGAGATACAAATTAGGGATATTTCTTGTAAATTATTCACTTATTTGACTTCAAAAGAAGTGCCTATGAAATTGAGTGCAATATCTATGTGGGAGAGTACACAATATCTAAGGGGGAGAATATATATAAGGAAGGAATAAAAAGAGTAACAAAAAGCATATTATTGTGTCAATAATTTGAAGTAGTCAAGAAAGATAACAAAGGACCATCAAAATTGAGTGCAATATCTATATGATCAAGTGTCAATAATTTGAAGTATTCAAGAAATATAACAAAGGACCATCAAAATTGAGTGCAATATCTATATGATATCTATATGATCAAGTGTCAATAATTTGAAGTAAAGAAAGATAACAAAGGACCATCAAAATTGAGTGCAATATCTATCTTATTGTGTCAATAATTTGATAATTTGAAGTAGTCAAGAAAGATAACAAAGGACCATCAAAATTGAGTGCAATATCTATGTGGGAGAGTACACAATATCTAAAGGGGAGAATACAATATAAGGAAGGAATAAAAAGAGTAACAAGAAACATATGATTGTGTCAATAATTTGAAGTAGTCAAGAAAGATAACAAAGGACCATCATCAAATTCAAATTGAAAGATCAAGTAGTCTTCTTCATGAAGACGAAGCATTAACTAGGTTCATCATTTAAAGGGTTCATTTTTTAATGAAAAAATTTATGAATAATATGGAATGAATCATTGTACATTATGATAAATCTTGTATTTAAATTACATTTTATCTATGAATAAAAAAGAAAATGGGATCATCTCTTCATATATATATGTGTGTAAGAGAGAAATAAAAAGCAAAGGTAATTCCACCAAGCCTAAAGGAGCATGTCCTAATACATTAAATTATTTCCTAATATATTAAATTATGTTTGGTTTCTAGAAGCATTAATCATGAAGAGTCATGAGATCCACATTTCGACCATACTATTTTCAAGTTAAAGGAGCATGTCCTAATACATTATTATGTTTGGTTTCTAGAAGCATTAATCATGAAGAGTCATGAGATCTAGATTTCCATCATACTATTTGCAAGTTCACATTTGCATCATGCTATTTGCAAGTTCTATATGAAGATATGTAGTCTAATAACTAATTAGCAAGTTCTGATTTCCTAATACATTATTATGTTTGGTTTCCATCATACTATTTTCAAGTTCTATATGAAGATATGTAGTCTAATAACTATACAGTATAGCCCATATAACATATAATGGCCTTTGACAGTATGAGCAAAGAGTCAAAAAACAAAGAGGCCTCCTAGTAGAGTTCCACCTGTTCATCAAGGTAAGCAACATAACATCGGAATTGAAACAGTGACACCACTGAACATATGTGAATTTAGATATTAAATTGACATTTATTGCAAATGCATGGGAGAAATGACACAAGATCATGAGTTAAATGAAATGTACATGGTTTATCTTAAAGTTTAACTTAAAAAATTTATGGTAGAATTCACATCTAAAATTAATGGGAGGAAGCCTTTAGTTTGTGGGAGAAATGACACATGTACACAATTTACCTTAAAGTGGTTGTGTTTTATGGATATTTAAATGAAGAACTTCTATGTATATCTATTCTAGAGATTGACTGTAGGGGAATTTACTAGATATGTCACGTTTCATAAAAGATGAGATCCAGAGGCAACCTGGCCCTTTACAGACTCTACCTATAGAACTTGTAGAAGTTAAGAAATTTACATTGACAAATTTACTTGTGAGAAATTTACATTGACAACATATAGAGATTCAACTAGGCTTGTGAAAAGTACAAGTGGACAATGTATAATTATACTTAGAAGAGTCTTCAGTTTAATGGTTAAGCAAGAAAGAGTCGTTACTTTCTCTATTTAGAGTAGAAGTGGAATACATAATAGTTACTTCTTTTTGAGTGTTTTGGATGAAATGGGCTCTACAAGATATTAAGGTATATTTCTTTTTTAGTGAGTAGAAGTGGAATACATAGTAGTACTTCTTTTTTAGTGTTTTGGATGAAATGGGCTCTACAATATATTAAGGTAAATTTCTTTTTTGTGTTTTGGATGAAATGGGCTCTACAAGATATTAAGGTAAGGTAAATTTATTTTTGAGTGTTTTGGATGAAATGGGCTTTACATGATATTGAGGTAAATCTATATATCTATTAAGTGTTTCAATAGAAGTGTAATAATAATTTCAAAAATAAAATATTCTACTTCCTTCAATCACTATTTACATATCATCATAAAGTACCAGTTCCTCACACAACAAGTCTTTCAGAAAATAGTGAAGATGTAATACATACCCACAAAGCCTCTTGTTAGAGAAGCATTTGAATATGTGAGAAACAAATTAGGAATAGTTCTTGTAAATTATCTTGTTAGAGAAACATTTGAACATGTGAGAAACAAATTATGGATAGTTCTTGTAAATTATTTTCACTTATTTGACTTCAAAAGAAGAGCCTATGAAATTGAGTGCAATATCTATGTAGGAGAGTACACAATATCTAAGGGGGAGAATACAATACATTTTACTTCAAAAGAAGAGCCTATGAAATTGAGTGCAATATCTATGTGGGAGAGTACACAATATCTAAGGGGGAGAATAGATATAAGGAAGGAATAAAAAGAGTAACAAAAAGCATATGATTGTGTCAATAATTTAAAGTAGTCAAGAAAGATAACAAAGGACCATCAAAATTGAGTGCAATACCTATATGATCAAGTGTCAATAATTTGAAGTAGTCAAGAAAGATAACAAAGGATCATCAAAATTGAGTGCAATATCTATATGATCAAGTGTCAATAATTTGAAGTAAAGAAAGATAACAAAGGACCATCAAAATTGAGTGCAATATCTATATGATTGTGTCAATAATTTGATAATTTGAAGTAGTCAAGAAAGATAACAAAGGACCTTCAAAATTGAGTGCAATATCTATGTGGGAGAATACACAATATCTAAGGGGGAGAATAAAATATAAGGAAGGAATAAAAATAGTAACAAGAAGCATATGATTGTGTCAATAATTTGAATTAGTCAAGAAAGATAATAAAGGACCATCATCAAATTCAAATTGAAAGATCAAGTAGTCTTCTTCATGAAGACGAAGCATTAACTAGGTTCAACATTTAAAGGGTTCATTTTTTAATGAAAAAATTTATGAATAATATGGAATGAATCATTGTACATTATGATAAATCTTGTATTTAAATGACATTTTATCTATGAATAAAAAAGAAAATGGGATCATCCCTTCATATATATGTGTGCGTAAGAGAGAAATAAAAAGCAAAGGTAATTCCACCAAGCCTAAAGGAGAATGTTCTAATACATTAAATTATTTCCTAATACATTAAAGTATGTTTGTTTCTAGAAGCATTAATCATGAAGAGTCATGAAATCCACATTTTGACCATACTATTTGCAAGTTAAAGGAGCATGTCCTTATACATTATTATGTTTGGCTTCTAGGAGCATTAATCATGAAGAGTCATGAGATCCACATTTCCATCATACTATTTGCATCATGCTATTTGCAAGTTCTATATGAAGATATGTAGTCTAATAACTATAAATTATAGCCCATATAACATATAACGGCCTTTGACAATATGAGCAAAGATTCAAAAAATAGAGAGGCCTCCCAGCAGAGTTCCACCTGTTAATCAAGGTAAGCAACATAATATCGGAAGTGAAACAGTGACACCATTGAACATATGTGAATTTAGAATGATTTCAACTCTTTTTTCAAAGGAGAAAAAACCTTGTTTCATATACTGATAACATTTCATATACAAAATCCTCTTGATATACCCATAACAGGTTATCAAGTATAAAAGATCAGATTTTGCCTCATATAAAAATACATCCGAAAAAGACAATATGTAGTCACATTACAGCAATAGATCATTCTAGTTCAATCATTCTTCTTGTAAACAAAGTTCCCTTCACCCTCATATGCCTAATTATGGCTATTTAGCTACCGTTTATCCACACCATGAGTGATTACAAAAAATATTAAAGGTTGCACATTCCAGTGTTGAGGAATCGAGAGAAGGCTCAGTAACGACATAAGCTTAACAGTGGTGGTAAAATTCCATGCACAGGTGGAGAATCAGCTAGAGCGGATGAAATTGATGGATCCAGAGGAACAGTGACAACTACAACAACCGAATGCATATCATACTACCAGAAATTCAACATACACCTTACAACAAAAGGTAATGAAATTTAAAGTATAATTATGGCCATTTAGCTACAGTCTATCCACACCATGAGTGATTACAAAAAGTACTAAAGGTTGCACATTCCAGCGCTGAGGAATCGAGAGAAGGCTCAGTAACGGCATAAGCTTAACAAGGGTGGTAAACTTCCATGCACAGGTGGAGAATCAGCTAGAGCGGATGAAATTGATGGATCCATAAGAACAGTAAGAATTTTTTCACACTGATTATCAGCTGATCGACATTTTTGGGGATGGTTTTGTTAGCCTGTTGACTAAATCTGGGCAAACCAAGGATGATCTCAAGCTACCTACTGATGACCAGCTGGTGGCACAGATCAAGGGAAATACCATTGTAACATATCATTACTGAAAGACCATTCTTATATTAATTGAGCAGAGATCAGGGGCTTCCTTATCCATCAAAAAACACAAAAAAACTATACATTGAGACAACTTTCCATAGCTAAAAATGTTTAATTATACTTAGTCTGCAATCATAAAACAGAGAAGCTGCACGAGAGAAAAAAAAACATGGCTTATATACTGTGCCATCCAGAGCCAAATAAACCCAGAATTACAATTCAACTTGATCTGAACTTCGATGCACAGGTGGAGAATCAACAACAGCAAGAGCTGCTTACCTGGTGGTTCACTTGACGTCACCGCAGATAATCACCAACAGAGCGGAAGCAGCCCCAGAGCAGCAGCAGCGCCACAACAATTTAACGAAAAGAGCAAAAAAGAAAAAAACGCTCAAAGAAATAGAGAAAAGAAACACAGACGTGGGAAAAAAATAAACTTTGCAGGCGATATATTTATAAGAAACAGTTCGGCTGGACTATTTTAAGAGTAAAAGTTCAGCCAAACTAAAAGTTCGAACGAACTTTTGTTGCTGGTTTTCCTATCTCCGAAAAAAACTTTGTTTGCCCACGCCGTCAGTGTGCCATCAATGTAAATGGAAGAATGAGTTCATCCAAACTTTCTCATAAATTTCAGTTGAACTATCCAATAGTTCAGCCGAACTTTATCAGAAGTTCAGCTAAACTATTGCCGAAAAAAAAATTTCCACCCCCAATTCTCACAAAAGTGTAACCCAAATTCACATTTTCGCCCTATTATTAAATATGGAAGTTTACCCTCACTCTACCATGGACATATTTAATGTGTACATATGATTTTTACACTGAAGATTTTTTCTTTGTTGGATTCGGCTGGCCAAGCACTGTTCAACCCAACCAATCCCAAATCTTCATTTTCGCCTTTCCATCAAATAAAAAACTGACATGTGGAATCACGGCTATCATTTTTCTCGCCTTCCACAACATAAACTGTGACCTTGTTAGGTAAACAATGTGGAGGATATGAAGTGTTTCACAAAAGAATCCATTTTTCATAGGTTTTGGATCGAAATCAAGGGGTTTTTAGAGATTTGTTTTTTTGGAACCAATGGCAAGGTCCAACTCCGCAATGTCTACATTTAGAAGTCATGGCGGGTATGTGTTTTCTCTAGCAATGGTAGGAAACTTCATCTACAGTGGATCCTCCAACAATGACATACAGGTATGGATACATTTCAAGCTCAATGAGAACTATAAGTTCGGTCATGGGGATGGATTTGTCAAGCGTATTTTAGTTTCTAGAAATAGGATATACAACGCACATCAAGATAATCAAATCAGAGTTTGGAAATGCACTGAGAATATAGAGGCCTCTGAACATAAGTTGGTGGTCACCATTCCAACCCTGAAGGATTATGTGATGAATGCCATAACACCTAAGAAGTATTTTCGGGAGCACAAGCACAAGAAGGTACACTGGATCGAACATCGGGATACAATATCAGCTTTGTTGGTTGATATAAATGGGTTTTTGTACTTGGCTTCTTGGGACA